>JADGJA010000078.1:33766-47934 GCA_027596035.1 Thoreauomyces humboldtii | reverse complement strand
CGGTGACTGCGCTGGGCTTCCTGCCTCCTTCCATCTCTTTGCCAACTTGAATGCGTTGGCTGCCTTTGTGTAGAGGTGGCTCTGTGATGCGCTCTTCGCTGCCAACGGGAAATGCAAGCAATTATCGTCAAAATCATCGTAAAGTTGCGGTTTCTTATGAGATGACAGCCTTAACTTCAGGCAAGCTGTATGAAGCCTGTAGCGGATTAGGCAAATCTTAAACAGCTGGACAGCCGACGATACTCGGGCAGTCGCGTTCAAGTGGTTCTGCGCCACGACTGTTTTGTCGGGTCCACGTCCTCCATTTTCCCATGCTGGGTCCGGTCCGAGGCTTGCGAATGATCTATAGCTGGAAACTGGCCCTTTCAACAGAATCTCGAGTCGCAAAACAAATGATATATTGTGAAATGCACGCATTGACATGTCGTGGAATGTGTCGATATGGAACAAGGTGTTTCCCGCACAGGATCATCCTTTTTCGCCTCGTTGACCGGTCGCTTGAATGCGGGCGGCCTTTCTCGTACGACTGCTTGGTAGCTTCCGAGCCAGCCATGATTGACCGGGAAACGGAAGTGTGAGCGCTGCTTGAGCAACGTATAGAGGATAGCCTAGTGGCGGATTTGCCGTTTGCACGGTCAGGTTGCGGAGAAGGACCTGTGGGAGGACGTTAGCTATCGAAAAATCGTACCGACCTTAGCAATTGAGAGTGTACCTCGTGCGCCTGTATGCTGTATCTCTCTGGAAAGCGGGTTATATGAGTAGTCTGATCAGATTTCACTGATCCAGTAGTTCAGCGAGCGATGCATACCATCGTCGTCGTTCGTGAGGTACAGCAGCTCCATAACAAGATTTGCCCATATTCCTCGACAGGCTTCTCCATTGATTCGGCCGACCCAGCACACAACGTTGCGCTCCCTCCTAACGGTACGTATTGCCAGAGTAGAGTTCAGATTCTGCGCCGACGGGGGTTTGAGCGAGAGACCAAACAGGATGTCTGTTTTTGTTTCCATGGCGGATTGCCACGCTGCGGGGGTGGAAGCCGTGTCAAATGCGTGTGGCGCCGCCCGCTTGTTGTTTGATGAGGGATCCAGAGAAATGTGATGCTTGGTGTGGTACGTTTTGAGAAGGGTCTGCGTGCGGGAGGCGACCGTGTGAGAGAGAATCTAGGTTGTACGCAATGGACTCGATACTCACATCTACCACGTCGAAGGCCTCGTTCATGGCGCCGTTGGTGCCAGAGCGCTCGTAGATCATGCGAACGGCGTAGCGGGATGCCTGAAGGCAAAGAGAGCGGAGCTCTGCTTGGTCGGGATGGCTCATCCAGATGCGTGCAGATGCGGGAAGGTTTGGTAGGTCTCCGCGGTACACTCGAAACAAGCTCTCAGCATCTGTCAATATTGGCGCATCTAGTGATATCGAGGAATCTAAAGAGGAATCTACGTTAGCATTTTAGTTTCCGTGCTTGCTAGAATATGTTAAATCCTTACTGATGCCGAAGACTGCAATGAGACAAAAGCTCGCCAGCAAGCTGATGCCTTCCTCTGATTCATCCGCCGAGTTTGCAACCCTCCGCTTTGCCCCTCGCTTAGAAGCCGAGGACGATGCAAGCCGAGATTTTTGGTCTTCCTCTTCCGGTACTTCAACTACTACCGAGGATTGTATGACCTGCCGGTCCAGCGTTTTCGGTCTTTGTAGTCCCCTCCCGCCTGGTTTGCTTATCCGGAGTTCGAGAAAGGTTACAAAGTCGTACCACTTTGTCGGAAAGCGGCCCATGGCTGACTGAAGGACGTCGTGAGGAATTGAAGGAAGCTTCGCGGTATGTCTGTTTGGATTCGATGAGCAAAAGTATTTCGACGAGAAAGCCGTTTCGGACGTTACCTCAAAACGTTTTCCAATCCAAAATCTTTTACGAGTAGCCACACCAGGCATTTCAAGAAAGCCTCGGGCATTTGCCGTAAAGCACCAGGATTGTCCAGGATCCCCGTCGCCGAGGAGTGCGTATCGGTGTACGCATCGGTTTTCACTACGCACGTCGGCTTTTCGAGCGAAACGATTAGATTATTACTGACCGGGAATCCAATCAATCCTTCCGCTCACCTGAAGAGTACTGGCGATATCTTTGTTGAACCATCCACTCTTGCCTTCAAATGACTCTGCAAGCACGTTATCCACGATTGTCCCTTCCCTTGCGTGACAGCTGGTTGGCTCCAGTTCGACACCCGTCACGATGCACACTGGTCCTTCGTAATACGACTCCACGCAGCGAACTAGAAGGAGGCGAGACCCAAGGCGAGCAAGGAGGATGTTTCCAGAAGCCTGAAGGGTGGGTGTCCTCCCATGCGCCAGAGCTGATGCCAGACGAGGAAGAAGCGTTGGTAAAAGCGTAGCATAGAGGTGGGAGTCCGCTGAAGGAGTGTAATCGCTATCTGTGTTTGGATGCAAGAGAGTCTGGTTACGGAAACAATTCGTAGCAAGGGATGGTGTGTAATCGACGCACCTAGCGCTGGCCAAAATCTGGCGGTACGAGGGAAGCCCATCCAGAAAATCGGGAGGCCCATGATCGGCAGCATGGGTGCGTCAAGAGCGCTGCTGATGATAATGACAAACGGCGCTGTGACGACGCTTGCCACCACATAAAGGTGCCAATTTCGTCGACGCTCGGTCCCTTTCGTGACAAAAGAGCCGATGGCCATCGCCCAAAATCCTAGCTTCCACCAAGCTCTTGCAGCACTTTCCCACACAAGAGTAACGATCAGCAATCGAGTTCCTATGTGCAGCTCCTTCCATCCATTCCAAGAAGAAGCATCGATAGCAGCCGTTATCCCGATGATGATGCCGCAGCCAACCGGACGCATCCAGGCGTATCGAAATGCTCGAACCAAGATAATGGTGGTCCATGCCCACTGCTCCGCTGCCGTTGAGGTGAGGGCACGAGATAGGATGTATCCCGCTGACAAGAAGGGCAAGATGCACGTGGAACACACGTGCAGGATCTCTAGTCCATACGTTATGTCGGTAGCGATGGTGTCGCTATTTAGTGTAGCCGTATCGTCTGCATCATCTTCCTCGAATACCCTCAGCGGATTCCGGAATAACGGAATAGCGGAAGGCAGGTGTGGGTTCTGAAGCTCGCGGGTCAAGAGCGCTAAGAGCGCGCATGAAACCACCAGAATCAAGAGAATGATGGTACCAGGGTGGCTGGTGTCGGAAGGGTTGGAGTTTTCGAAGACTGCAGCACTCGGCCGAGTTGCGGCAACGGCCGCAATCACCGCTACGAGGAGCAGTGTCCGTATGGCCAACCAAGCCAGCTCGACTCTGACACTCACTCGAGGAACGAGCAGTGGCGAAGTCTCTTTGACAGTGGAGTTCAATCTTGTCTCCATGTCCACCCAGACTCGACTTGCGATAATGCAGCCCAGTACTGCGGCAGCACAGCATGCGGCTGTCACGGAGGCGTGGGTGAGGAGAACTGCTGTGATGATCAGACTGGGTAACGTCAGGCAAACAAATGTCGTAACACTTCGGCGGGGCGTCACGCATGCAGGCGCTGCGAGGATCATAGTATGTCCCTGCAGACACGGCATCAGCACAATAGTCGGACCAACTATAGATGACGCAGCCGTACCCGCTCCCAAGCTGCAACAACGAGAATCCTTGCGCATGGTGCT
This sequence comes from Thoreauomyces humboldtii, assembly GCA_027596035.1. Taxonomy (NCBI): domain Eukaryota; kingdom Fungi; phylum Chytridiomycota; class Chytridiomycetes; order Spizellomycetales; family Powellomycetaceae; genus Thoreauomyces; species Thoreauomyces humboldtii. Next base: position 44,266 of record JADGJA010000078.1, on the reverse strand, counting down.
ACACCCGATATCCATAGCAAAGGGAACACAACCCAGAGGATCAACAATCCATGGTTCGCGTTGTTGAGAGCGGGAATCCAGCGCTGTAAACAGGCGGCCATGAGCATACAGCGCAGTCAAATTTTCATGGGATTCAGCACCTTACCTGTATTCCTGCCACGATAAGTATACAGGTAAGATATAACGGGCGCGTAAACACGTCCAAGTGCCACCGGTCATCGCTGAAAAATCTGTGGATAGAAGATAGCTCAGTTGTCTCGCACCAGTCCGATGCTGCCTCATCAGCAATCAATCACCTACGTATTTGGATCTGGCGGTGGAGCGCTAGAGGGTGAAATGGTCCGTCAGGCAGCGATCACCACGAGCATATAAACATGGAAACTAACCTGGTCAATGACCATTGCGCACTTAGTGCAGCTATCCAGCCCAAAGCGTACAGAACCCATCCCACTGTATCACTGCCAAAGCTATCCCGAAATTCATCAGTTTTCTCACACTATCGTGGAATTACATGGTTCCTTGTACCTGTCGGACAATCTCCCCGGGTCAAGGAACGCCAAACAAGCACTCAGAAAAAACCCAGTGGCGATGATCTGACCAAGTCGAGCCAGTAACCAGCGTCGGTCGATCGCGGCGGGGTGATTGCGAAGAGAGTACCGATACGCGCTCGACAGGAGAGGTCCCGTCAGTGGTTGCTCGTCTTCCTCATCGTCCAGGTGGTCATGATGTCGATGAATCATCCAGGTCGGTAAATGGAGGGCGAGTACGAGGAGGGCCATCAATACTAGAAAGGCGCTCATTTCAGTTGCATTCCTCGATGGTGATGCCTCCTCGACAGCCTATAGACCGACCTCCAAATCCGATATTGGGACCACTTCCCCAGACGCACCCTTGGTCATCCCAGACGTTATACACGATCACGGCGGCTACCCATGGGATGAAGTAGACGATTGCCTGGAACCATAGCAAGGCTGCCGCATTGCTATATGACGTGTGATGAGGAGGAAGTCGGGGTCCCCCAGATATTGTCCTGAAGAGCCGCCGGGTGGCGAGGTATTCCTTGTAAGAGTTAAGCAACGGTGCCGCTGATACCTCAGCTGCGATGCGAGGAGGCATAGGGCCTGCTGGCTGTCTTGACGTTGCGTGACGAAGTAGTTGAAAAAACAAGAGACTGGCAATTGTATGCAGTAGCTTTTCGCGACGTCTGTTGGAACTCCGCTCATGGACCTCATGGCCTCATGGACTTCGTCCTCACGTTTTCGGCAGCGGATCTGGATCCTCCCAACCCTCTGACCGTCGACCACCCACCCAACCCTTGGACCACGGCATCCTTCCCATGAAAGTCCGTCAGAGCGAGACGCCGTTGGCGAGTCGCTGCCTGGTGACGAGCAGCCCGTTCCGACATGCATCTTTTCGGCAGCCAAACGGCACTCCAGGACTCCAGGACCCAGGTCTCACCCACGGTCGCGGACAGGATCAAAAGCGCGCACTGCCATTCCTCAATTCCATACATAGACGAGATGGCAAGATCCACCACCAATAAAGTCATGCAACCTCCTTTCATATCCGAACGACTATGCTCGCCGACGACGATCTTCCTCTGCTTCCGCTACCCCCGCGCAAGAGATTCGTTCCCTCCGCGCTGCCGAACCGTTTCGCTGCCAGACGTCCACTGACAACCGCCACGCTCATCCTCCTTTTACTGACAACCATGTTCGTTGCCTTTCACCTTCAGGCCCCTGTGGTTCAGCTACCCGTTATCAACACCGTTGACAAGGAGCTGGTCATTTCCGCAACCCTCGATTCCATCACTCTCCGATTCACCGGTACACACCCGAATGCCTCTAACATCCACGTGGTTGTCGCGGGCGGAAAAGACGGAGAATGGGGGCACCTACATCCCGTGAAGACAGACGAGGGGACGTGGAGCGTTCCGTGGAATTTCAAAGCGGGACGATGGGCGATCGGTGTCAACGCCGCCATCGGGACCGCCAACGACACGAGTCCACAACGGTACAGTACCACACGCACCATCGTGATCGATGAAGACATCGTCCCGCCGCTCGTGATCTCCCACGAGTCGTACAGTCGCCTGGATCGTACCATGCCATTCGCTCTTACTGCGATCGAAGGGTCTGTGCATTCTACGATCGCCGCACGCCGGAAAGGTGCTACGATGGACTTGAACGTGCGATTCCATGAGTTGACCGTGGAGCATCTTCACCTGTTTCTCATCGACGAGCAGTTGCAATCCATCATGCACGTCCATCCCCAAGCGCTGACTGCTGAGAACGCGTTCGAGAAAGCTGTGCAGGACGTAGTGGGTCGATGGTGGGTCGCGGTGCAGGGAATGGCGGAACGGCACATGGTTACGGGCTCATTTGGGATCAACGTCTGATTAATGGACCACATAATGCTATATTTTGGCGAGAGTTTGCGTTTTCCTATACATTCACAGCCTGTGGCTGGTCCGGCACGGCCTGCTCGACGGGTTTGTCTCGATTCGCTAAAGCGGCGACAGCGTACATCCGTTCGATGCGGGTGTATTCGCTCTGTACGCGGTCGAGCAGTTTTCTTGAGGGTCCGATGAGAGCGGGGTCGCCTGATGGTGCTCGCATCGGATCCAGTAGATTCGCTGTGAAGAACAGGAATTAGCAAAGTGTTTCGATTGGACGAGAAGAAAAGAGACCCAAACCACGACAAGATCGTTGATCTCACCCAAATTGGTTTCCACGATCTGTATCCGCTCGTCTACTCCCTCCATAGCCCTCCGCATCTGTGCGAACTCGTCCTTGTAGGTATTGACGCCGTTCTGTTTGGCACGTGCCCGTTCCGTCTGCAGTCTCGGTAGACATGCTGGCGTGTTGCTCCAAGCCTTTGGCTTCTTCTTCGGATCCCACTTTCTCCTAACCTTATCCTCGGACCTACCGAATGCCTTCCGAGTGGATGCAAACGTGGCGTGCGTATAGGGTTTCGGCACCGTCGTCCACGAGGAGAGAGGGGACGCGAGGGCGTGGCGAAGCGCGCGTAGAGCCGCAGGAAGGGATTTTGGAATCGGTGTGGAATCCTCTTCCGAGACGGGGGACTCTGTTCGTGGTGGTGTTGAGATGTACGACATAGTGACGGATTCTTCGGGTTGGATGGAATGGAGGGAGTCGTTTCCGCCGGTGATGTGTACACTGGTCAGAAAAGTGGAATCGTGGACGTTCGGGTCGTACTGGAGAGGGGAGTGGGAGGAGTGGGCATCTGGAGTTGTGGAACGAGACTGAGCCTCTTCTATGGACGACTGCTGCTCGACTGGACGATGCGAGTAGTCGAGGTCGTTGTCTTCTCCATCATCATCTCCGTAATCGCCTACGCGTTCTCGTTCTTCCGCGAATTGAACGAGCTCTCGAACATCGGGAATGTAGCCACGCCTTACAATCTCTCTTAGATCCTGATCGGTGAACGTGTACGCTCGTCTTGTCTTCCGGACATCGGTAGCATGCCGGACACAGCGAGGATCGGTCGCTCGCACGGTGTGGCTTGCGACAATGTGAGCAGCACTGATGGCTGGGGGAGCGTTCTTGCGATGCACATGGGAAAGAAATTTGGATGCGGCGGTGGTGGTGTGGTAGTTGGCCAGCGGATTGGTGCGAGGATGCGGTGCGACCACAACTGGTGCGATATGACTCGGTGGATGAGCAGTACGTGACTGATTTTGTCCATGCGCAGGGTTGCTTGCCGATGTTGGTTTTGCTGCTGTATGAGGTGTATTGTAGATAGCGTCCGAAACAGTGATGTTGTACTGTCCAGGGAGCTGCGTTTGTGGATCGAAGTCTACATACCCAAGTACTAAATTCAAAGCACAGGAGTTCAGCTTCCCGTCGCCTTTGCTGTAGTCTACGGCAAACCGCACCTTCACCACTTGCGCCTTCGTCCCGCACCGCCATCTTTTGTGCGCCTCGTTGCATGATTGGATTGCCCTCCAGGAATACACGCTCCAGCACTGGCAGAAAAACGATTCCCAATAGGTCTTCTGGAGTGCTGATGACGTTGTACGTGAGATACAAATCTTGCAATGTATAGAATCCATCGAACTTTTGGACCATCCCATCAGAAGGTGCTAGTGCTGGATCCGTTGGCGGGGTAAGAAAGTCCAATGTCCTGATGCGGTTTCGGGAAAGGTCTAGTGATTTGAGACTGCAAAAACATCGTGCATTGGTATCTGCAATCTGGACCATCCAGCAACCCAATCCCTACCATGGCAGTGCTCCCAGAATTTGAAACGCCGCTAAAGTGTTCATGCGGTTGTTGTCAAGAGTCAAAGTTTCTAACTTTCGAAATCCCGGGCCACCCGCGCTGAAAAGCGCCATATGCCTGTCAATATTGCTGAACGGCATAAACTGGTCCTGAAAGGATGCCGATGCAGGCGCGGCAGGGGTCTGCGGTCCCACTACGGCAGGCCGAACTTGTTCGTATCGCGGCTCCTCTTCAGAAGCATTCTCATGAGCTGAAGATGCCTGTTCAGCAACATCGCTGGTTTCGCTGACCAACTCATCAACTGGAGGATCAGTACTCCCTTGGTCATCTGGGGGCGCCTGAACGTAAGTTTGGTCCGAATTTTGAGCTCTCTTTTCCTCTGTTGAGTCGTGTATTTCGTGGGGCAGTTCTTCTGAACCAGATTTGTCGGGATCGCATGCTGATTCTGGTCGTACGGGGACACCGGGATCCTCCGATGGTAAAGTTTCTTCGACCGTTGGCCGCGCTTCTACGACCTCTTCGAAGTCGTCCGAGACCGTGACAGCTAAGTCCTCCGCTACCTTCACTACGCTGCTTGTGGGTTTGCGACTATAGGCGGTTTGAGGGTTGCTCGGCGGTAGTGGTCGGACCGTTTCTGCTGACGCTGTCGTGTCCAATGCTGGTTCCGAGTGCGGAGCTTCTTCTTTAGGAATTTGCCTTGAATCCGTTGCCTCATTCGAATCCACAACTGGGTCCTGGATTGACTCGTGCAGACTCGAAGGAGGAGGTTCAACGGCCGTCCTCTGTCTTCCTGAGGCAGTTCCCGCCGATCCAGGAGCAATGTCGACAGCGCTATTCTGCCCATGACCTTCCGCCGCCGGCAAGGGTGGAACCGGCACCGCGACGGTCAGCACAGCCCTCGAGTCTTCGTGCCCATCGTGCTGTTCCGCACCCCCGGTAGTCTCCTCTCCCGCCATCCAACCCTCGAGAGCTTCCAGCTCTTCCTTCGGCAGGATGCTTTCGATGACCTTGTCCCTCCAGCTCGACATGTCGATGACGGACGGTGCCAAGGTGGCCAAGTTGTTGGTGGAAAGATCCAGCTTCCTCAAACTCGGCAGACTGGCCAACACGATGATCCCAGCGTTGGTGAGACGGTTGTAAGAGAGATCCAGTTCCTCGAGTCGAAGGAACCTGCCCTCGACCTCCAGATCGAGGTCCGTTATGCCGTTGCAGGGCATAGTGAGCTGTCGGAGACCGGGAAGGACGCCGAGCTTTGCGAAAGGAAGACTGTTCTCCCCGCATCGCAGAGTCTGCAGGTTCGTGAACATTGTCAGGTCATCTTCGATGACGAGACAGAGGTTCTCTCCGGTGATGTCGAGGAGATAGACGTGATCGGGGTCGTCGGCGGGTGCCTTGTTGAGCTACGTGGGGAGAGCTGAGTTTGAGCCACGAGTAAGCTCCCTGGTCGTGGTGCTCTGTCCCACCGCAAAAGCGAACTCTTACCATGAAGAATCCGTCGAGGACCTGAGGGATCTCGACATACTTCCCCCGTCTCTTCTGCGTCAGCTCGCCTGGACGTGTGATCTTTGTGTGCAGCAAAGCATCGCCTGTGGGGTCCCCGTCCCCACCATTGCCCAGAGTGATTTCGTGGTGAGGAATGTGCTTGTGTGGTTTCCCAGCGCCTTGTGGCATCTGTCCTCTCCTGTCCTGCTGTGTGCCCGATGCCTGTCTGCCTCCTCTGCTTCGTCTTGCAGGTACGATCGTTTCCGCTGCGGAGATCCTGGGTCCCCCGGGTGACGTAAGCGAGGAACGGGTGTCCAGTAAATTCGGACAGAAAGAAGAGCCCTAACCCTGGCCTGCTGCTCGTGGCTCTGAGTCTGAGCTCCCCGTCGGTCGGCTTTGGTTTCGGCGTGTGTGAGAACCCGCACAGATCTCTGCCATCCCATCCTCCCATCGTCAAAGGCGGGTCCCCAAACAGCAAAGCAAGCAAACACTGGCTCGTCTCGGCATCACGATTACGATCCATAGCAACCAACCGCTTTATTCTCACGTAGCGGAAAGACCAACGCTTCCCTTCACCGCCAGCACGGACTGCTTTGCCGTCTGGTTGCGCTCTGAGCTCGCACTCACCAATCCATCAATCACATATACACATACGACATGACCTCACAACCAGCTCCCACGATAGAAGAGGTTTTGCAGGTTCTCCAGGTCTTCCTGGATGCCACTACCGGCAGTGCAAGTGCAGTCATGCAAGCTGACACATGGCTGAAAGGGTTTCAGAAATTGGTACAGTCCACGACGAAAGACCGTGCATTAGTGCCTGGTTTGACGTGTCCATCTGCCTTCACTTCGTATAGCCAGCAGCCTGGACAATCTCGGACCAACTGCTCCGAACAGAATCACTTCCTCCAGGGGTCAGGATGTTTGCTGCCCAGACGATCCGGCAGAAGGTACGGACATCCGGCAAACCGCAGTGCCTGCAAGCAGTGGATCAGCGCGAAGGGAGCAAGACCTCATCTATGTGTATACGCTCTTCGGATGATGCCAGATCAAGTACGATTGGAGTCTTTTGGAAAACCCTGCCCAAATCACACTTCGAGACTCCATACTCGAAGCCATCTACCAATATCGAAGCCAGAGCGAGCCTCTCATCAAGCAGCTTTGTCTCTGCCTAGCGGACATTGCAATGCAGCTTCATGAGTGGGAGGATCCCGTTCGTCAACTCACGAAGATGTTTGGAGAGAATCCCGAGATGGTCTCGCCGCTCTTGGAATTCCTGGCGGTTCTACCCGAGGAGTTTAGCAGCAACAATCACATGATGGACGTGAGTGGATTTGATCTTGCTACGATATATTCGGAAAGAAAACGTCATTGATTGTTCACTTTTCCTGCAGAGGGACGAAGCCTTGGGACGGGCTCAGTCGATCTTGACCAGCACGGCGAACGACGTTTTATCCATGTTGCTTTATTATCACACGCACGCAGGTACGCTACTCTTACTCTTGCTGCAAAGGCGACGTGGAACCTTATCTGATGCAATACGAACCTGCAGCCGACTCTGTCGCTATTCAAAAGCAAATCCTGAGATGTCTCTACAGCTGGATTCGGTCCGGAGATATGGACATCTCCTTGCTACCTTCTACTCCCGTTATCGGATTTGCCTTCGATGCGCTATCGAACGGGCTGTTGGTGGACGTAGCGACCGACCTCATTTGCGAAATCACTATTCGCACGAGCCCAAATGGGAATCGGTCTAGCGAAGTAATCCAGGCGCTGTATTCACACCTTGGCCCGCTCCGAGCCAAGCTGGAGGAGGAGAAAGATGATCCGGAAGCCGTCCGGGAACTTTGTCGCATCTACACGCAAGCCGGGGAGGCCTGGGCGGATCTCATCGCTGAGGACTACACCACATTTGCAGATCTGGTAGGAGGGTTACTTCAATGCGCCGCTTACGAGGAGCGAGAGATTGCTTCGATCACCTTCCTGTTCTGGGAAATGCTACGAACAGCACTATGCTTGCCGATCAATGCCAACCACCGCGTCACATACAGACCGGTGTTCCGCCAACTTCTCGACATCATGATCGTCCACCTCCGGTATCCGGAGGAATTGGACGATTGGACGGCCGCTGAAAGGGACGAGTTCCGCGACTTCCGTCATGTCATGGGGGATGTGGTCAAGGACTGCGTGCAGATCATCGGCGCCGAAGAGGCGCTCGCCCGTCCCTACAACCTTCTTTGCGAGATGTGCACCAGCGGGCAATTCGACGCATCAGCTCAGTGGCAACTCATCGAGGCCCCCCTCTTTTCCTTGCGGATGATGTGCCGAGAAATTAACAAGGAAGAAACCGTTCTACCAAAGATCATGGAGATGCTGCCGCAACTGCCCAACCACCCAAAAATCAAATACGCGGCAATCCTGGTCATTGGACGATATGCGGAATGGACCGCCAGGCATCCAGAGCTTATCACATACCAGCTTACCTTCGTGTCTCAAGGGTTTGACGATAAAGAGGCGGTGGCTGCAGCCGCACAATCCTTGAAGTTCTTGTGCCGAGAATGCGGACCGGTACGTCAATATTCACGCGTGGGTTGCCGCTGTTTCATCTAACGCCTTTTGCAGCATCTCGTTGACCATCTGGAGCAACTTCATAACTTTTACTTCAACACGGTCAAAAACATGGACAGGGCTGACGTCCACGAGGTTACCGAAGGCATTGCCCACGTTATCGCTGCTGTTCCATTGCCTCAGCTTGCTGGAGCTTTGCAGAAGTTCTGTCACCCGCTCGCTCAACGTTTACACGAAATTGCCTTGATGGGCAAACCAAAAACGGAAATTGCCGAGGTTGCAGCAGTCAAGGAGATTATCAGTAAGTCTCGTAGTACTCCCGTTCTTTCCCCGGCGCTCTCTGACGCGTCTGCAGAACTCCTCAATCAGCTCGGCACGCTGTTGAAGCACTCGACGCCTCAGGTCGACACACTGAACGCCAACACGCATCCCTCCATCGCAGTCATCGCGGAGATCTGGCCAGCTATCGACCAGGTCGTCACTCTTTACGCTCCCTTCGCACCCAAAGTCAGCGAGTTTTACGCGCGGCTATGCTCCGGATCTATGGCGGCCTACAAGCATACCCTTCTCCCCGTGCTTTCCCCAATGATGACGAAGGTCGTCGACCTTTTCAACCAGACCGGGCAGTCATGCTTTCTCTGGGCGTCCTGGCGATGCGTGCGAGAGTACGGCAGCGATGACACGGAGATCGGACGGGTCGTCTTTGGACTGGTGGAGACGCTGACCACATCCGTTTTCCAACTGATATCAACCAACGTCGGACAGCTGGATAGTATTCCCGATGGTTAGTGGCCCGGATGGACACCCTTCGTGCGTTTTTGATATTCTGACCGTTTCTCGCCTTGCAGTGATCGAGGATTACTTCAAGCTGGTTGCCGAGCTCCTGGAACAAAGTCCGACTCTCTTCTGCCAATCGCCGCTTCTCCCGTCCTTCTTCGCCTGCGCCTCGGCGTGTCTTCCGGTCCAGCAGCCCGATGCCCTACACGCCGTCATTGCTTTCCTCAAGGAGCTAATTGGCGGAGCGAGTCCAAATGACCATGCTATTGCCGTACCAGCCGTGATCGTCGAGCCGATCAGGCAGGTCGTCGCCACCAACGCATCCGACTTCGTCCAAAAGCTCTTCGACGGGCTCATCTACACCTTCCCGCGAGACGCCGCCTTGTTCAAGGACCTCGCCTACATCTTCCGATGCTCCAACTTTGCCGCTCCCGACGAGTCGCAGGCCGCGGTACGAGCGACGCTCGGCAAGTTTCCGGATTCACAGCTGTCGGAGAGGGACAAGGAAGCATTCTTGCTGCGCTATGCTAGGTGAGTCTTGGCAGATGCTAGAAGTAAGCCTTTAGAGCAGATCTTCTGACCCGACGGGTCGCTCTTGTTCCCGTCCCACCCGCAGCGCAAACAACGACTTCAAGGACGAGAACAAGCTTGCCTCTGTGCTCCGTGATTTCGCGGCCGCGTTTCGTCGACGCAACCTCATCACCGAGCGGACCCACTAAAGAATAATGGTCCTGCCACCCCCCAACATCGTTGTTTTGCACTATTCCACCTTCTCCCATCGATCCACTGTTGCTTGCAATACCACTCTCCCCTCTCTCTTCATGATCACAGAAAACTCTGAAAGTCTGACGATACGGTTGGCCCTGTTTGAATTCTGGTTTGAGGTTGCGGAACCTGGCTCCCACAATTCCCGTCGAGCCAGTATCCACTCCTCAAGCCCTCCGCGGACGTGGATGGTCGGAAAGATGTAAGAGAACGCGCGCAGGTCATGACGTGATTTAAGAATAACTCTAATAAGTTGTGGTTTGCGCGCGATACGCCCTCTTGCCGAACGCGGGAAACTACGCCTTCGTGCTGCCCTCCGAAGGTTCCTCCAAAACGCCTTCCTACCACATGCTTTTGCTACTCCTTCTTGGCGGCGGCCTTTCGAGCCTTGTCGCGCGTCTCGTAGATCTTGCCCGTGAACGGACCCTCGAACCGGTCCACGGCGATGGCGTACACGATGTAGACGAACACGGTCAAGACCAGACCTGCTGGACTTCCCCTCCTGAGATAACCACAGAAGTAAGTTCGTTGTCGTTGAGCGAACGAACGCCAGCACTGACGACAAGGGGGGGGGGGGGAAAAAACCCACCCAAAACACCAAAAAGCCCTGCCCAAAAACCCCAGGGTGGCCCCAAAGTAAAGCGGGTGAGCGCGAAAGTTGAAGGG
>JADGJA010000078.1:0-33756 GCA_027596035.1 Thoreauomyces humboldtii | reverse complement strand
CCCCGCCGGCCCTCCCCCCCCGCCCCACCCCCCCCCCGCCCTTCGGGGCCGGTGCGCCCACGAACGCCAGCACTGACCCCAAGGGGGGGGGGGGTCATCATGCCCTCGCAACTCACCAAAGAGCGCTGCCGAAAAAGCACAGGGTGGACCCAAAGTACATCGGGTTCTCGAGCATGTTGAAGGGGAAGCCCGTGACGCGCTTCTCCATCAGGATGCCAAAGTAGTCGCCTAGGTAGGTGCCCGTGATCCCGAGCTTGAACATGCTGGAGAGGACGAGGACGTTTCCGACCACGAGACTGGCGGCTCCGTACATGCGCACGAACGAGTGGTCCAGGAGGTATGTCTTGGGTTGGTGGTCCATCGCCACTGTGAATCTGGAGAGCATGAAAAAAAACAAGTGGAACCGTGATCGTGAGCAGGAGGTTCCTGATCCGTTGTCATGCATCGAGGGAGTAACGGATGTGAAAGAGAAAAAAAAACACACGTACAGGTAGTCTCGGAGGAGGCCAAGGGTGAAGATGGTGAAAGCGAGGAGATAGCATCCTCGGACGGGAGATCCCACCAGTCGCGTGAGGGTATGGCTCTTGTATTCTGAAGTGCAACGATTTAGGTGAACACTCCGTTTCTACGTTCCTATGGACATGCGAGTCTTTTTACCGTTGCGAGCGACGATGTTCCACATCGTGGGGTTGAAGGCTATGGAGGCTGCTGCGATCCACAGAGAGGGGTGAGTCCAGTCGATCTGCGTGAGGGCATCGATGGCGTTGTCGATGGGACGTATGGACATTGTGAGTGCGGTGGGACTATCGGAGTTGGTGGAGTAGGGGGGTTTCAATTTGAAGCCGTAGGAAGAGAAGCGGACGGAGAGAGTTGGAAGACGGCCTGCGCTACTACTGCTACTGCTGGTTGTTGTGAGATGGACAAGAAGGGCTGTTGACCGCTGTGACCGATCTAAATGTCGTTGTTCGTTGTGGAGTGCTGTTGTGGAGTACCGGTCCGAGAGCGTTGCCTAACCCCGCCCGCCACTCTTTGGGAACGATCGCCGTGTTTTGTTTCTCCCCTCGTGTCACCTCGGACGTTTCGGACTCTTGTTCCCACCACGGAAAACGGGACGCCTATACTCCTTGCAACCTGCAAGACGGCCATTGACTGACACCATCGACATCTGCCATGACCATGCCTTGGCACTGAGACTTTTTCAAACGGCCTTCAACCCAGGGACCGCTCCATCGGATCCGAATGCGTGGCTTTGCAGGCAGAACAAACATTGTGAAAGATGGCCGTCCAGGAACAGAGCAGAGCTTGATCTTGAGATCGCAGAAGCATTAATTGAGCTGGCGCAGATCTACTAATGATCTGTCTCCGGAGCTTTTGCATGGCGAACGGAAATGTCCTTTGCAGTACCAGATTCGTTGCGCCAAATCACAGAGCGGCCCAGACTCCAAGCTCTCCAAGGCTCCAAGGTCCATTTCTGGACAGCTGTCCTTCCCTTTCCCCGCCTTGCGAACTCGACATTCCCACCACCCATTTCGCAGCTGCCTGAACCCTTTCCGTCGCCCTTGGATCCTCAAAATCGTCTTCCAAGCGCCAGAGAGTGCCGCACCCAGCCGTTGCTAAGGTTCGGCCCCAACAGCAAACACTTGGTTTTCGAGCCATGGCAAGGTAGGCAATATTCCCACGGGTGCCTACTACCCTATGAGCGCTCGTTCATCGTCAGGCTCAAGAACCTTCCTGTACGTAGAAGGCGCACACAGAGCGGTGCTTATGACAACTTAGGAAACCTCTACAAAGGCGAAAACGCAACAAGGGAAGTATGGTCGTTGACGGCAGATCACTGCTGGCTGATCTCAAGCACAGCAGTTGGGTTGGGACTTCCCCCGCAGCGTGGCGGAACGTGCAGACCAGGTCATCAGATGCTCGACGGCATCTTCTCAGAGCTGTTTCTTCTTTGCTGAACCACGAATTTTCCTATTCAACTCCAGATCCTCGATCGTGCACATGTACACCCAGACTTGCTCGGCATTAGGCCGGACAGTTTAGTCTGTACCTGTCTGTACTTTTCTAGTCATTTCTCCCTGTTTGAGAGGCACACTCGCACAGCAAGAGATGTATCGGTTGATCCCGAAGCTTGCACCGAGCTCGCGATCCAGCGAGCGTACGAGAAGGTATGGCCACTACGAAAGCAGCTGCGTAAAGGCCTGATCGAGATCCTGAACCGTCGCGCCGCTTCTGTACATGAGATGCTGACCGCACCTTGGGTTCGACATCGATGCTCTGCGCCGCAAACTGGCAACGGGTTGCCGTCCAACAGGAGTTTCGATAGCGAAATTCTTCCGCCTAAAAGGTCCAACCCCACCTAAAAACAACATTGATCATCAACCCGATGCGATTGCCCCGAACGTCAGAAAGGTGATATGGATCGTCAGACAGCCGGGAATTGAACCCGGGGCTACCCCATGTTGAAAGATGGCAAGGGGTAATTTTACCACTAAACCACTGTCTGGATGCGGGAACATACGCCGGATGGAGTTACAAGATTCCAAAGCTGAAGAGCAGCAGCAGCGCGACACCTTTTGGGAAAAGACACGAGTTGCTGGACTAGGCCGATGCGAGACAAGATGTGAGTTTCCTCGTGCAGATTGCCACGTGACATACGGGAGCTAAACGGCACGTCCTCTTCCTTTTTGCGCAGAGCCGCAGAAGAGAATCACGCGTATACTCGGACTCGGACCCGAACACTCGGCCGTCAACTCCTAAGGCATCGACCGGGCCCCCAAAGTACGATCTCGCTTACAAGGTCAAGATAATTGCAAAGCACAGGGCGGGCGGGTGTTCCCGTCGCGAGGCTAACGAAAGGAGCAGGGAGGCCCGCCAACACTACCATTCGTCAGTGGCTGCCGAACGAGAAGTACTTGAGGAGGTTGCTGTGAGTTGGTCTTTGATCTGATTGTCAGCTGTCTCGTGAAACTGAAACTTGGATTCCCTGATGGCCTTAGAGCTAAACAACAGTCAGAAGCACGTCGCTAACGAGAAAACAGCGGCATCTGGTACCGAGTGTGACAGGATGAATGGCCGAGTTAAAAAAGCATTCGGCGTAACCTTCGGTGAGTTTGATGGGGGGAAAGCTAGGAAGGAGTTTATGGAGGAGACAACGAGACCGCGCGAGTTATTGCAAGGAGAAATGGAGACTTTTTCCTAGCGGACGAGTAGAGAACCTTCGATATCTCTGTTCGATAGCAAAGACGCCAAAGAGGACTCTTCTCGTGACCAGAATTCTAATACCGTAGCAACTGACTTTCGAACATGGGACTTTGTCATTCATGCTTTCTCTTGAGACTTATGATCATGAGGCAAAGAGTTTTCTGACCCTAGTGTTAAGCACGGCTTACGTTGATTGGACCGAAGAGCAGTTGCGGGATATCATTTGGAGCCTTCTATCTTTGGTAACAGTAAACTCGGAAAGCGTAAACGACCACGCCACAATGTAGTGCAGAACGTGCCTTCCATGTAAGCCCGTTATGCTGATTGATTGGATCGCGAAGAGCAGTTCAGCATAGCATTGACCTTATATTTAGTCACTGAAAATCCTCAAAATATCGAAATGTATCTCCGGATATTTTTGGATTGGAGGCGACAACAGGCGTTCATGCAAGCACGATGATTGGATGGTGAAAAGCAGTATTTGAAAAGCCTGCTAATTTTATTGACCGTTCGAACCAGACGACATTTCGTGGCTGGCGAAAAGCAGTGCACCTTCTTAACATAGCGACGCTAATGCTAGATGCAGACGGGGCACTTCAAACGAGCTTCGGCTATGAATGCATCGCGGAAACGAGGTCCTCAGCTTTCAATTTTAGCTACTGTAACTCTCAAAGTGTAAACCACAATTCTGGGCAATCACGCTTGCATGTCAAGAAGAAGGAGTCCCCAAGGGTTGCATGTTGCATTTTGTACACTGCACTCTTCAGAGGTACGTATTTGGGTTGTAAAAAAAGCGAGGGTCAGCGTGGGTTGACTAATACGTCAGGAGCAGCGTTCAACTACCTGTGATATGCCAGCGGCCAGAGCGGCAAACCCAATCGTGGCTGTCCAAAAGTTCGAGTGTCCTCCTCCCCGATGTGTATACAGTACGCTAACACTGGGCAACTGCGCCGCTCCATCCACCATGATGATGCACCTTGAATGCCATTCGGCCATCTTTTCCGTGTCTCTGCCGAGTGTTTGAACGTCTCGTTCCATTGCTTGATCCTCTTTTTCGCCTCTCGTCTCAGCAAAGTAGCTTCGCCTTCGTCCAGCGGCCATGTCTCTCGTACTGGAAGCACCAACCGTAAAGCATTCGCCGAGCTTCATCGCTGAGCTGCGCGACCTTCCGAACGAGATCCTCGCAGAAATCCTCAAGCGGCTGAATCGACAAGCAACCCACACATTCGCCGGAACGAGCAAGAGCATGAACGCTGTAGCCACTCCTCTCCTTTACGCTGGTTCCTACCTTTTTCTTCTCAGGAGAGCTTCTTGCAATTTTGCACGGACGATTGAACCTCAGCCTGACAAGGCAGTGGTAGTGCGGGTGCTGGACCAGGTAAAAGACAGCTTCCGGCAGGCGTGATTGGTTCCTAGTTGACTTATCACGCTGGCGTTGTAACTAGCCCGTTCGAGAGGCAAAAGTCCGGGAATGCTTGGACTCTCTGGTGGCTGCTGAACAGATGTACTAGGATGTGAGTCCCTGAGGAACTACATTCCTTGCGCGGAGAAGACAGAACAACTTATACTTTGTCTTTTATTAGATCTTCGGGGCTGCCACGCAGTTGACGACAAGGGAACGCAGTATATTGTCGCACTTTGCAGACTCGACTCGACGACCTATCGGGGAGTGCAGGACATCATCAAACATTGCAAACAGCTCCGCCATCTTGAGGTCGCGTGCTTGAACGTCGTCACCGACGCATCCTTCCAACTCCTGGCGGAGAACTACAGTCTTCTGCAGAGTCCGGAGAACAGCGAGAACTACTTCAAGCAGCATACGTTGGAGAGGCTCGTTCGTAACGCGAAGCACCTCCGTCGTCTCGACATCTCCCACGCTCACTTGCTCGAAACGACATCGTACCTGGATGCTGCCCCCGCGCACCTCGCCACGGTGACGGACAGTCCCCCGGTCCGTAGAATCATCCTTCACCCGCTTGACTTCTTTCTTGACGTTTTTATGCCCAATATTGAGCACGTCTGCTGATACTGTTTCCAGCCTGTACTATGCTGGACAGCAATCCATTTCATCGAGGAGTTCGTTCAGGCGATGAAGGAAGGGTATCCGATAGCAAAGGATGAAAGATCTTCCCCTCAAGTTATCGCTCTGCGCCTCTGCGATAACCCTTCGCAGTGTATGATCTATCACGACGAGCGGTTCTGTCCCGAAGTGGTTGAGAGATGGCTTCAAGATGAACTTTTAAGATGTTCCGTGCGGAGACGAACCTGCGCACGAGAATGCTCTGAATCAGCTGCAGAGCGCTCTAGATCAGACTAGAGGCTACAAGCTGACCTGCGCGCAAGAGTTACGGTTTGAAGGAGTTCAGATGCTTCGACGGGTTATCCTCGCCGCTGGCCCGACGCTGTCGAAGGACGCTGATCTGCATGCAGGTACGGTACTTGGGATACTTGTCAAGCTCCCCGCTCCAACAAACCTGTATGTTCACTACTATCATGAAGGTTCTCGTAGGAACTAAGATACCTGAGCAGCTGAAGTAGAGCGGAAACGTTCGCTTTCGTGTGGCGCAGCGGGAAGATCTACCCAAATGCCTTCTAATTTAAGTAACCCGAAAGTCCCAAAATAACGCACCAGGCGAACAGGGCGCTTTAGATTTGATTGGATGGCGGAGGAGCAGTTCCGCATTTCCTTAAGGCATTCTATTTGTTGCTATAAGAGCACTGCGAAGAGCAGTTGCACTTAATTATAGAGATTCCTAATTTTAGTGACGGTAAATTCAACTTGAAAACAAACTTTCAATGCTATGATTGGGTGGAAAAGAGAATCCATTTTTAGCGACGGCAACCTGCTCCTACAATTGGAAGACGAAGTGCAGTTGCAAGTCTAAAACCGTAAGATAGCGCCCTGCTGGATGCGTCTCCATACAACTTTCTGCTATTTTAACATTGCGAAGATAGAGCTTCCTAAATATAGTGACTGTAAACTCGAAAACACACAATGCCCCAATGCTTTGATTGGATGGTCGAGACTTCTGCCTAGAAGCTTCGAATGTTTTCGGAGTCTTCCAATTTTAGCGCTAGAACTATAAAATCGTAAAATCGAGGCAGAAGCAGGCGCCCATCAGAAAACAGACGTGGCTTTTCGTCACCTTTAATGTTACAGAGGGCTACAGAAGAGACAACCTCAACCACCTCGTCGAGAGGTCTCTGTCCAATTAAACTCGGGACTGCGGTCCAGGCCGCCTCCCATTCCTTTTGATCCATCTGTTTGCACCTCATCATGACTTAGCGAGTGCTTTCTCGACAGCCTCCACCAGAGCATACCGACGACGGCGACGATGCAATCCTTGCCCTATATGTCGAACACGGCTCCAGGGCTTCCCTTTAATTCACGGTGTCACTCTGTTCGTTAGCATGCAGTTGTCGCCGCGGGAGGATTTTCCTTCCATACATGTGTCATTTCTTGTCTCGTCACCGATGGCGCAGTGGCTTCAATGAGTAGGCTTGACTTGACCTTGCGTGACTCCCCTCTGGCTAAAATCCTGATCGCACCCATCAACGGTGCATGCAAAACGCTTTAGGGTTCTGAAGCGGGTATCTTTGGATGCAATGGGAAGCCAATTCGACGATATACTTGTGAATTATCGTACCGCACCGTTCCGTCCCAGGCTGCCCGCGCGCAGTCGTCGCTGTCCGAAATGGCGGACACTCTCCTCACCAAACGCACGCGACCGCCGCGCAGTTTTCGCTGGCAACTCGAGAGTAGAGGTGCATTGAGACGGAGAAAGTCGTATAGTAGACCCTTGGACTCGGAGGGCGCTGCCAGCAGCAAGAACAGGCTTTTCGAAGGATCATGTCTCTCGGGATGGCGCTCGACACGGAACTGAAACTGAATGGAGCCATTCGCGAGGTCCGTTCCTGGTCCCGCGACGCACTGTGTTCAGACAAAGTAATGAATGGTCCTTGCTTTTTCTGCAATAAATCTTTTCTAGTATCTGGTCTTTGCCGACTATAAAGCAACCACCGTGAGCTTCGACATCGAGAGCGAAGAGAAGGGCAGACCAGCGGACCCCGGGGAGGCTGCCGGTGGCTTCCAGACGGTTATCGATGAGAACACTGTACGAACGAGGGGCCCACATCTTTCGAAGGACGAGTGCCGTCAGCTAATCATGGATCTGGAACTTAAGAGCAAGTTTATCAAAGCATTCCGAACCGGCGACCGATCAGCATTCTTCGCCTTATGGGACGAGTACTTTCCCCGACCGATGAGGTCCACCGATGCTCTGTTCCAAAAACTCGAGTTCCTCGCGAGCATCTACTTTGCAGTCTTCCCAGTCCATCCGGGAGTCGACCCGACACTGGCGAAGAGTCAGAACATTGTTCAGACCATGGAACCGTTCAAGCAGTTTCTGGAGACGAGGGGTTCTGAGTTGTGCAAGACACCTCAGTTTCTGTCGTACTACGCTCTTCCCTACGTTCCCGATCCGCTCGCACATCCGTCTTTCAAGGACATCTTCGAAGTCGGGTGGACGACGGATCTGGAGGGAAGGCTGCAGGTCTTCTTGAAGAATGCGCTCAGGGCTGTCGTGAAGCCTATGCTCGTCACGTTGATCGGCAGCGAGGTAAACTACCGCCGCATATCTTGGAAATGAGGAGGGGACTTGTCAGCAGCGAACTTGAGTTTGATCGTGCGAATTCGTCAGTCGAGCAGAGGCAAGCTGGTGGAAGAGATTGAGGAGTTGAAGCGGGACCTCAAAGAAAGTCATGCGAAGGAATCTTTCACGGCTGACCGCCATCGAGACCTCCAAGTAAGAATGGTCCTTCGAAAGAGAGAAAAGAGCGGCGGCGTGACGGCGGTAATACTTACAGTAATCTTCATAGAGCGATTATCACAATCTCATCACGATAGCGTCTGAGCTTGTCCAGACGCTCACTGCTTGCATCAATGGAGAAAAGGTGAAGAAGAGGATCTATCGACGGACGATACCGGTGAGTTTGCTAAACAAACTACTTGCAGATCACTCCGTCATATTTGGCCGGAGTCTGCCAGCGTCTCGCCACATTCAAGCAGAGCAATCAACGAAAGAGCTCTGTCGGACAGGTAGCGCAATGTGCTGTGCTTTCACATCAGAATCCGGTGCTGATGCCTTCCCTATGCAGTCGACTTCGCCATTAGCCAGTACCTCGCAACCAGTTCCCTTGCGAAAATCGAGCAGGTTGGTGGAGGCGTCTGCAAGTTTGACGAGACACGTTGTTAACACACGCCCATTTTCAAGCTCCGCACATCACCGTGCTGCTCGTGCCGCCGACCGTACGGATCCCAAGCAGGGGCCAACGCCACGAGCGTCTATGTCGAAGCCACCGCTTGCGCCGACAGCTACGCACCTGGATTATACGGCCATCGCATCGGATCTCGAGGCAGATAACGAAAAAAGCGATCTCTTGCTGGAAGCTCTTCGAGTGGTAAGGCATGCTCTTTCTTGGTCTGTGAATCCAACGTACCCGCTCATTTCTAGTTTGGTTAGCTTGCCACGAAAGACAAGAAACCGCCAGAGATTCGGCACATCTTAGCCACTTACGTGGCTGCAGACTTCCTGCAGGTCAAAGCAGGAAAGGTAAGCTGCCATCCGATCCGCAGCCTCAGAAGATCCCTATTTAGCAATATCAGGGGAAGACTAATTGGGTTCTTCACGCAGCCTCTTCTCGAGAGCCTGCTCAAGTCCGTCTCCTCGGCAAGAGCTTTGCAAACCACCATGCTTCTCAACGTCCTGACCACCACATCAGCCGGTCGTGAATACCTCGTGCAAAGTCCGACCCTGATCCCGACTCTTTTATCCACGCTCAAAACCGAGGCGCCATCAAGTCCGATGCATCACCACACGCTCCTCACACTCCAGAAACTGTCGCTACGTCGGTCCGCTCAGTCACAGATGAACAACCTCGACACCATCACGTACCTGTTCGAGGTCCTGGCTACCGACGACCTTGATGCGCTCAGCGATCGGACCGTGGAGTATACCGCCGCTCTCATCATGAATCTGTGTCTGAGGACGAAGGGAAAGAGGGAGTGTTGTGGTGAAGGACGCGAGGCGAAGGTGCTCAAGGTTCTGAGCGCGGTCATGGAGGTCGAGAGCTTGCAGGTATGCTGTGCCAGAGGAAGTTACCGGTGACGGTAGCAGCGTGACAGTAAATTGAGCGTGCGCATTGTTCTTCAGGTCAAGACGTACGTCAACGGCACCTTGTACAGCCTGTTCACCGAGGCTTCCTTACGAGATGCTGCCCGTGCGATGGGCATGGAGGACATACTCAAGTACATGAGAGAGTCGGAGGACGAGCAGCTGGTGGGTCAGATCGACCTGGTGCTCGGGCAACTGAGCAATGGTAAAGCTTTTACTTATAGCTGCTTATAAGCCTGAGACGATAACGCTTACATTTGCCTCCCATCTCTACAGAGGAACCACCAGACGATCAAGACACTGACAGCGACGCCATTTCCGAGGATGGTGAAGAGGAGGACGACGACGATGAGGAAGACGAAGGCGACGAAGACGAAGATCTCACCACAGCCGAGCAGGAAGTGGAAGGACCGGACGGAAGACGGTCCTCCTCCGCGTCAGTCGACCTATCGACTGTCCTGAGACCCTACGTCACCCAACGCGCTTCCTGCATCCCGACCCAGCAGACTCAGCAACGACGACGGGACGTTCCTGCGGGATTACCTTCCGACGCAGCTCAGCTCACTCGACCCACCACCCCGCAGCTTTACCGGTCCACCGAATTCCGGAGAGGGAAGCTCGCGGGTCCCAAGGATCAGGACGGAACGGGCGGGAACGAGCTGCGTGAGTCGACGAGGTCGATGTCCACGTCGAACGGGAAACTGGGGAAGATGAACCATCCGCCCCGCGTCCCCATCGCAGCTGAAGAGTAAGATATCGTTCACCTGTCCCCGTGGGACCGTTTTTTCGTTGCTTCTGCATGCTCACACGGACACTTTCACGTTTAGTGAGCAGGAGATAAATATCGCCTTCTCGACACGACCCAAGATCGCACGGACTCCGCAGCCTGGAGACAACGACGGACGGCGCAGTCGAAATCTCTCGTGGTCTGGCCGCCTTTCGGCGCTGGCGAACGGTGATTAAGAAGGTTTCTGATGCACAAAGGAGAGGACACGTTCGGAAACTCGTTAGAATGAGTAAGGTCAATGAAAATACATAACTCTTCCGATACAGACCTTATCGAAACCGCTTTTTTTTTAAAACCCGAAACGGAAACGGTTTGACCGACGGACCGGGATACGGGCGAGAGCGTTTTCGTTGCAAGTGCGCTTACCTTGTCATAATCGGGTCAGCCTCAGAACGTATTCGGCTCGCCTTGTCCGTTCCCGCTCGGTCAGAGGTCAACGACCCGCCGTCCTCGACCTTTCCTCCCCATTGCACTTCCATCGCATCTCCAATGCAATTCCTACCACTCAAAGCATTTTATACAACAAGCGCCGATACGTCGGCATACTCGAGACCATCTCCACCATCACATCTCCTCTATCACACAAAAGCCTTGCTGAACGGCATCGAGGGCTGTCGAAGACCCACACCTGACTTCAGACGGGTTACTGTCTTGTCTCGACATACTTTCTCGAACCTGCATCCTGGTGCGGTACTCAGGTTGAGGCGATCGAGCCGGAAAGGTTCAGGACAGGGAACTAAACCCATGTCATGATGGCCGATGGACGAGCGCCGTGACCGCATATCGACAGAAGCGTGCTCAGCCGAACGGCGTCCCGTGCGCAATCTCGACATCTCTGCAGCTTCCGCCGGCAGACCATGCTTTACAGCACGAAGCAGCCTGATACTGAGAATGTATTCTATCTATCATGAACTCGAACTGCCCATTGTGGGTGTTAGTCGAAGAAGGCTCGACCGCTGAGCGTACTCGTACAGCTATCAAAAAGCGACTGGACGAGTAGTCGATGGGTATCTCCCCGACGAGCACAACGACCGATGCTCGAATAGACATGGTTCGCACCACTGGATCATGAGCAGGCACAATGAATTGCATTGGAAGTGAAGAGGGAGAGCGAAAGAGAGAGAGCCGAGAGAGCCAGACCAAGTATGAACGGCAAAGCAGCGGGGGTCGAACCCGCCACTTCAGCTCAAGGCTGAAGTGCCTCTCGAAGACGAGGATGCAAGCTTAAGAAGAGATAAGGAGAACACAGAGACCAAAGCAAAGGATAAGACAGGAGTGAAGTGGACTCGAACCACATGACTACGCCGAACCGCAGATCCACCCCCTTCACGGACTTGCGAACCGTTCGAGGGATTGGAACCCCGAGTGTAGCGTCAAACGCACGTTCAGACCCTTAGAGGAGCAGACGGAAGATCAAAGAAGCCAAGACCGCCCACGCCCCTGAACGAAGAAAAGCAAGAAGAGTACCAGCTACCTCTCAAACGATCGGAACAGCCCAGACCCAAGATCGACCCGATCGACCGTCGGAACACCCCGGCCTTTGGACTCGGAGAACCAACGCCCGCTTTCTATTGGGTACGGACCGAATGGATTCTCGTCGAACGCAGACCGAAGCACCCCTAGGTCCCAGAGTGGAACGTCGAAGCGGAACGTCGAAGTGGGATGGCGAAGTGGAACGTCGAAGTGGAACACCGAAGCCGAAGTCGAAAGGGGGGAAGTGGGAATTGGTACAGGTCGGAACTGTATGAAGAAACGAGACGGGGAGGGCAGAGGAGAGGGCGGCTTTTATTGAAGAATCTCGAGGAAGGGGGGAATCGAGACGGGCAGCGCTAGCGCAGTGCGGACGTGGGCTGAGTTCCTGCGTGCGCGAGAGGTTGATTTCTCAGGCCCCAGGCCTGGCCCAGGCAGCGTGGCCCGTCGTACGTGGGGAGATTGGGACATTGGGGGAGATTGCGCTATGGTTGAATGGGAATGGGAGGCGCATGGGTGGGTGTGTGAAAACCATGTCTGCATGTGTGCGCAGTGTAAAGAATGGCAATAGAGACCCAGCGCTTCGGGCCAACAACCATACCAAGCGTAGTTGCGCGACTTTGACGCAACGTGCATCCCTGAGCCCAACCCGTTCCTCTGCAACCCGGTGCTTGGGGCCAGGAAGCTGCGACACGCGCGCGGAACTCTGTCACTCCGCCCTGTAACGTGTGAAGGTGTGAATGTGAATGGTAGGAGGGCCAGACCCGATGACCCGCGCGTCGAGAGAGCGTCCCCGCACACAAATTACTTTCCCCACCCCCCTCCATTCATCCCACAGCGCGCGAAAGAGACGTCGGGCGGACGTGATAGGAGCGAGCCGAGCGCCAGGCCAAAGGAGACGACGACACCAGCCAGCAAGCCAGCCAGCCAGGCCTGCATGCGTGCATGGATGCATGGCGACGACAGAACGAGCAAAAGTCCTTGCGCAGCCACTGCACACGATCACCTCCTTGCCAAACCCGCATCTTTGCGAAGCGACGACCAACTCACTCTCAAGCTCATATCTCGTCCTCAGCAATACCTGCATCAGTCAAGCAAAAGTCTTCAATGCATATCGTCCTTCTCCTTCTCGCGATCAAGCAGTCGAACTCGCGGTCGAACACGCGGTCGTTGGACTCGAAACCACACCATCACCATCGACGAAACAGCACCTTATTCCGAGCTCGAACCCCAGCGATTCTCCACCAGAAGCTCGAAAAACAATCCATTCCCACCCGGTTTCGGTCTGAAAAAACTGTGAAAAACGCCGATTGACAGTATCGTACCGACGTACCGCCCCTCGCGACTCCTTTTTTTCGCCAGAACATCGACGATCATTCCTTGTGTGTTCAGGACGCTCCGTGTGCCACATCCGTCAGACGTTCCGAAGGTCTTGGGCGGAAATGCGGGAGCGGCAAGTCTTTCCGGTGGTGGTGGTGGTGGTGGTGGAATGCGCAGATCCGCATTTCCTATTTGGGACGGTCTTGGTGGGAAGACAGACCTACGGCACGGCATTCAGCAGGGATCAACTTTGGACGATCGAGTTGTGTGTTCCACGGCGGGTTCGGGCTGGTCTTACGGAGGGTACAGCAGCGCGGGGTGGAAAAGGCAGATCCAGATCCGAATCTGGGGAACAATGGTCAGTCGTTTATTTCTTTTTTTTTGTTGACACAAATTATCCAAAGCCGTTGACCAGGACTGCTCGTCTTCTACAGGCCAGGATGGACGAGCGCGGTCGAAGCGGAGGGGAATGCCTTGCCGTCGCCGTGGGTGCCTCGCGCCATGCCGTCGTTGGGACGTCGTCGTGGCCAAACGGCGGGGGTAGACTCGACATCACGTTCACCTCCTCGACCTCGACCTCGACCTGGACATGGAGCAGCATCCAACGCAGTACTTGAAGTACATCTGGACTGCTACGCACAGGACTGACATAGAAGACCACAGGTCAAGCAGGATGGGACGCTGGCCCGGCTGGTGCGCAGTAATCACGCGGTCCACACCTACCGGATCCCAGCGCAGCAAAACCACCAATTTCTGCGCGCGTGCTCGACGCGTCGCAACGAAATGTGCAGCACTTTTCGCCATGGTTTTCTCCCGGGAAGGTCCGCACACTTGAAGCACCGACCTGTCTCTCACCAGATCGTTCGGACGATATCGCCTCTTTTGTGTCTTTCGGGTGGCGTGGCTCGCTCTCGCATCGACGGCAGCGTTCCTGATTCACAGTTGACATGGAAGCGCGTTGGTCATCGACTCGGGCGCCTCAAGCATACGGGAGCATCACGCCCATCGGACAACTACTGACGACCTCGAGCATGTCACCGGTATCACGCGGTGGTCCAGTTCAAGATTCGTGTTCGACTTCGGCAGCGGTCATTGCACGTTCCTGAAGTTCCCTGAACGGGAGTACGCGAGGTTCGGTACTTCACAAGACAACGCAACTACTTCTCCACACAAGTGATCCGGATTTAGTTTCAGGAAAGACAAGAGCGGGCGTATCGGCCGTAGGATTCCTGGAGGAGCGCGTTGCGACACCATGAGGCAACGGGTTGTCCACCAGTCTTCGACCCCAGCGTTCCGGTACTCTGCACACAATCTCACGTGCTATGCGCTAGCACGCTACAAGACAACGTGACAACCCACCATGAACGAGACTCCGGAAGGTCGTTTGGAAAACAAGAGGACGCACAAGAGGACAAGAGGACGTTGCGGATCTGGAGGAGCATATAGCGAGAATAGGAGGGAAGGGGATGCGAGTAGCCCAATCCTATTAGCCACTGGAGCGTTATTCTTCGCATGCTCTTCTTCAAATAAAACCAACAAGATCTTCACCTAAATGTCATTGTTGCCAACCGCTTGAGTCCACAGCACTCCAACAGATTCTTGACTCCCAGAAGTCATGCCTTTGATCCGATCTTCCCTGTACCGCGTCCGGACCAAACGAGGGACAAAGCTGATGTGGAGCAAGGACCATCTCTTTCTCCGATGACCACCACCTCCAGCGTCCTCGATCAGTAAGACATATCACGGATCAAATTCGAGCGTCTTTCCCGGAGCGATCTCCAAAACATCGTTCAGATGCTCCTTCTTTGAGCGCATCCCACAGTCACTGTCGAACGAGCGAAAAGCCTTAGCGGTACGGCTTCCAATGGCGGGCATGACTATACCTAAACAGACGGGCCGTCCCCGGCCCTTTCATGCGAGGTTGCAGTTGGGTGTTGTTGCTCGTCGCTGGCTTTGCCTATCGGATGTCATAATGTGAAACAGCAGGGAAACCTCTTCCAGCAGCAAGATGAAAAGCGAACAAGGCACGACTGAACCAAGGAAGTGCTGATGGAACGTGGTCGACAGAAAAAGGAAGTGCGGGGTTGACCGAGAGTAACAGCATAGGTATGGCGTCGCAAGAGATGGTCAGAAGGGAAGGGCATGAGGTTCCGCGGTCGAGAAGACGACGGTTGGCCTGCCGCTGGCCCAAGCGCTCCGATAGCTACTGAGGAAAGGACCCGGTCGTTTGCCAGTCCTTCAGGTACAATGCTCGTCGCTGAGTTGGGGTTGATGATAGGAAGTAAATCACCAATTGTTATGCGAACAAGCGAACAAGCGAACATGCTCATGACTACCCCGGTCTTTCATTGCCTTCCGGCAGATCGAGCAGTACCTCCGAGAATAAAACATGCGGGCAAACATATCGAGACTGTTTGTCCCTCCAAGCAGGTGTAGTGGATTTCTTTACGGTGGTACATCTGGAAGGAAAGCTTCAGCGATGCTCCTCTCTCTTCTCCTTGACCTCGGTGGATGATGGATTCAACCGCACTACAAAGCGGAGAACACATCTATAGCGCTAGAACAATGCATAGCTCGGACGACGACAAGAGGACAGTAGGAATATGATGTATTAAGCTCAACCTCGGCCAAAGAAAAGACAGACAAGAGACAAGAACCAAGACAAAGAGTGATATAAATGATAGCAACCATGTGGGCTCGAACCACCATCTCGACTACATAGCAGTCTCGATGTCCTCGAAAGGAAGGCGCCTATCCGGTCTTTGACTTCCGGCAGAGGAACTAATGCTCGCGCGAAGAGAGAGTAAACCCTCTCCTCGGTCTGCAACCGCACCCCTGGTTGTGGGCCGAAACGACATAAAGCATGCGCGACGCGTCCAGACCACACGCTGCCGATCTGGAGGTCGGTCCAACGTCGGAGAGCCTTGTGTCGGAAGCCCCAGTCTATCACGACTAAGGGCTTCTGAAGATGCTAGATGCCGGACGAACCGCTACCCCCATTGAGCATGGGTGACGCACTCTTGACTTTGGTGAACTTGGGTTTGGCGAGGTTTGGCGAACCGAAGGGGATTGGCGAAGTGAAGGAGGGTTGGCAAGTCGAATGGGGATTGGCGAAGTGAAGGAGGGTTGGCAAGTCGAATGGGGATTGGCGAAGTGAAGGAGGGTTGGCAAGTCGAAGGGGATTGGCGACGGCGACGGCGCCGGAGGAGGGGGGGGGATGGGACTTGGTGGAACGTAGACGACTTGACCCATCCTACGGAAGTCCCTCGCCTTCGAACCAAATGCGCCCGACGCACCCATCCGCAGGGTGTGAAGGGGAGATGGCTCTCCGGATCAAGGAAGGACAGGACCGCAGAACAGGGTGACCGACGGATCAGACATCAGGGACACGACAGTTGCGTCACCGCCCTGCTCGAGTCTGCAGGTTTCGTGTATGATGTCGCTCGGCACGTGTCCGCCGGTCGGTTGGTAACAGGGAATCCTCCGGAGGAATCATGCGCACCCATCTCTCAGGAGTGGTGTCATGTGGAGCAGTTGGGTAGAGTTGCACCACCGATCACACGTTCATGTTCCACGTCCCGACAATTCGGGCGGGAGAATGGGTATGCATGTCTTCTTTCGGCTGGCTGGATGCGCGCGCAGCAGTGTGAGTGGGGGCACAAAACTTTACGCGTGCGGAGACAGACGACGACGACGACGCGTGTTTCTTGCTACCGGTTGCAGGAGACCTTCCCCCCAGACGACGACGACAGCAACGGCAACAGCGGAAGGTCTCTTCACCGCTACGTTCCATTCTCCTCTCTAGAAGGTCTTCTCACTTCCTCCTTCCCATCATCATCGGTACTTGCAGCGAAAAGGTGTTCAGGACGGGACTTTCCTGTTACGAATCGACATCTCCCACGCCTTCCTTTCCTCCACTCTCAACTCGCAAAGCGATCCTCAACAAACAAGGCTGGATAGCGGATCCTAGCCTCACGATCAAAACCCTCACACCGATTACATCTTTCCCCATCCGTAAAACTCAAAAGTGAAATCAGCGGCCATTGACAGTTTCCTGCATCTGGTTCTGGTGTCGGAATCGACTCCGTATGATGAAGTCGGAGGATCGCCGAAACCATCCCCTTGTTGAACGTACGGATTCGCAGCGCCTCAGACATTCCGACCGGAGTACACACAATAAGGCGGTCAGTAAAGTGGAGGTGGGGGATGCGCAGATCCACAATGTGTGGGAGACAACGGTACCTAGTGCATCGAGTTCAGCAGGGACGCACTCTGTGAATGCACGCTTTCATCCACGGCACGACGGAGCCCGCGGGTGCGGGTTGGGAAGCGTTCCGAACCTTGGGAAGGATTTTGAGTACGGTGGGTCGGGTTTATATTTCTTTTTGGATTTACCCAAACTGCCCCACGTCGCTGATCCTCGTATCTGCAGCCGAGCCACTACTCGGGAGCGGCACTTCAACGGGAAGGACGGGTTCCGTGTGCATCTCTCGCCTATGGGTGACTCGCCGTTTTTTTTGGTGCTTGCCCGTCATCATCTACGTCAAGTGGCTGGAACTCGACGAATCAGATGTACCGCTTAGCGACAAGGGTTCGCCATGAGGTCAAGAAGCAAGACGCTCGGACAATGACTGGAGGACCATCTCATTTCTACGACGCAGACGACTGGCCCCTCTGCCACGAAGTTCTCGTGGTGCTCTCGTTCGGCGCAGCCGGCGCAGCAGTCGGCGCGTTGGCTTGGGTCACCAAATGCGCAGCACTCGTGTTACGTGTGCACCTCCCATACGATCAAGACCAGACGAGCAAAAGGTTCCTGACCGATATCTTCGCAGCTGGCTGTGATGGCGAGAGGAATCAGATCATCCTTTCAAGGACTGCTGGTCAGCTTTTACTGCAAACCTTGCCAAAGGAAGGACAAAGCAGTTCTCAGCAGGGTTCACGCTCATTCGAACAGAGTAACGGGCGCTGCTGACAAGTGCAAGGATTTGTACTCAGAATGATTGCGCACCTGCAAGCGTAGCGTATGGATTGGGCAGTAGATTAGTTCACGTCGGAATGAGTTCTGTAAGCTTTCCTTTGAATCAAACATGGTGGAAACCTTCTGCTACATTACACGAAAGAACTGAGCCATACCAAGAAAGGCAGCCACAACATCACACATCTCAAGCCGTGATCAGACATTACCCAAGGAACATGCCACTTTCCAACCCTGATCATGACCCCACTTCTCGCTACACAGGCCATGCAAAACCCGCCCCATCTTCTCGCTCAACGCTCAAAGAAAAAGCTAGCTCAAGCACTGACAGGAGCTTCCTGCTGTTCCTTCTCCTCCTTCTGCTTCTGCTTGTCGGTGTCGTCGCGATCGCGATGGAACAGGTGACGACGATGATGCTCCTGCTCGTCGGCGGGACGGTGGTGACGATGGACGACCACGACGGGACAGGGAGAGTGGTGGACCAGGTGGTCCGACGTGGAGCCGACGAACACGCTTTGAGTAAAAAAAAGAGTAGAGAAAACGTGTGAGTTACCATAGCCAAGAGGAAAGATTGTTGGGAATTCGGTTTTTTTGAGCTCACCGTTTCAGACCGGTCATGCCTCTGGAACCGACGACGAGCATGACGGGGTCGATGTCGATGCACTTGTGGACGATCTCGTCGCGTGGGTCTCCGCGGAGGGAGATGGCACGACATTTGATCTGGAGTGGAAAAAGGTTTCTTTGGTTGAGCCGCCAGGTCGACAGCCAAAGGGGCGGTTCTTACAAAAACTGTTGAAACTCACCTGAGCCTTCATGAGCTTGGTGCCGAACTTTCTCAGCAGGATGTGACTGGCCTGTCGGCTCTCAGCATCGCTGGCTGCGGCCATGTCTATCAAGGCTGACGAAGGTTGGGAAAAGAACAAGGATGAAGAGGGTGGAGGGCTGCTTTGCAATACTGTACCCATCGAAGCGAGCCCTAAAGGCATGGCGGTGACCTCCCAAGTGTTCAACAGCACGACTTGGTCCGATTCAGGCTGAACGATGTGCTTCATGGCCCACTCGAACGCATACTCGCTGTGGTCTGCGTCAGAGAAGTTGGACGGTTAAGAACATGGATGCGGGTCTCACTCGACAGCGAGATATGCCTCGCCTCCTTCGATCGTCTCACCCGACTCGTCTACCGCGATGGCGATCACCCTCCTGCCATCGGTATCGAACTGACCGGACGCTGTCTGGACCCTGACGTGAGTCCAATCATCGTGGCCGTCCTTCTGACCGGAACTCGTGGCAGGGAAACAGCCGGACGACGAAGTGCAAGCCTGAGGGCTGGTGATGTCCTGCTCCTGTTCGTCCTGCGTGCCACTCGTCTGATCCTTGTCGTCCTCTTTGCATGGGACGTCCTGCTTGGACGTCGGGTACGAGGTCGCTGCGCCTGTGTTGGCGGTCCCCGCGTCGATCTGGTCTGCGGTGTTGGTTCCGGTGTTCGTGTTGGTGTTGGTGTTTGAATGGTCCTGGGACGAGGGAGCGGCCTTGTCGACGGGAGCGACCTGCTCCTTCTCGTCGGGCTTGGGGGTGGAGGATTCGGCCGATAGCATGTTTTTGGATTGCTGCGTGTGGTCAGACAAATGAGGTGCTCGATGAAGAAGGTGTGAGGACGAAGAGAATGTTTTGCGAGGCAAGTAAACTGCGTGCTCTCGGTGGACTGTTGCATGGGAGAGGAAACGACGCCGCCCTTTTCGCTCGCTGCACTCCAAGAGCTCTTTTCCCTTGAGGCTTGCTGACTGACTGACTGACTGACTGACTGACTGACTGACTGACTGCCTGATTGACCGACTGGACTGGACTGAATCCGAACTGCAACTTCATGACGGATGGAGAGGGGGCTTCCCCACGAGAGTCACAGTGAGTCATTCTTTCGATAGCTCTCTTCCCCTTCGATCCGAGAGAGTCTCTGACCGGCACAATACCTCAATCCCCATCAATGCAGGGTCTTGCGGTGAGTGGTATGTTCCGGTTCAGGTGTATTGGGGCTGGACATGTCGTGTCGCATTTCTAGGTTCTCAGCTCCAGTTCCGTGTCTTGATGCCAGTCTGAGTTGGGCTCCTGGATGGTCTTTTCCCCTCGGAACAGAGAAACATTGAGCCTCGGATGGGCCGTAGGTCTGCAGGTCCCGGATGTTTGGGGACTGCTTGCTCTGCTTATAAGGTCAATTTCGTCCGCTCCGGCACCGCCGAGGGACGATACGACTGACGGCACCTTCTGCTGGCACGAGGATAGGGAAGCAGAAAGGAAATGGAGGCATACGGATTCGGTGATCTGATGCCATGACTTGTTTCCTTGACGCTCCCTTCGCGCCTTTCGTAAGGGGCGCAAGGCGAGAGCCGCGCGCAACATGTTTTCACTTTCTCAACCCAAGAGCATCTTCCCACGAGACCACCACCATTGCGCATTCCTAATCCCACCTTCCCGGACATTTCGACATGACCAACCGAGCTCCCAAGCAACCTCCCCGTAGAAGTTCAAGACTCAAAGCCGCATCTTGTCCGGCCCTTGTTACGACTTCCATGTTCCCACAGGTCGGTTTCGCGGACCTTCCCGACGAAGTCCTGGTCCGGATTTGGCAGCTCCTCCCCTTCGACCGATGCATTCCCTTCGACTCCCGCACGCTCTGGATCTCCAGAGACCCCATCCTCGCAGTGCAGAAGTACCGATCCTTCGAGCCCCCTGGCGACCTGACGCCCCGCACGGAGCCGTACGTCCGGTTTTGTCGAGCAAGGGACGACCTCCTCGTCCGTCGATTCTCGCTCTCCAACGACCAGCAGGCCGTCAAAGCCTTGTCCATCCTCTCACCCGGTCGATACGGATCCAAGGACTCGGGAGTGGTGTGCGCGATCGTCAGAAAGTTTCAAGTGGAGGGGAAGAAGGGGTTTCTGGACGTTCTCGCCGAGGATCACATCTCACCGAACGCC
This sequence comes from Thoreauomyces humboldtii, assembly GCA_027596035.1. Classification (NCBI taxonomy): domain Eukaryota; kingdom Fungi; phylum Chytridiomycota; class Chytridiomycetes; order Spizellomycetales; family Powellomycetaceae; genus Thoreauomyces; species Thoreauomyces humboldtii. Next base: position 12,861 of record JADGJA010000078.1, on the reverse strand, counting down.
ATCGTCGCGCACACGCCCATCGGGATGAAGTGTCTACTGGCAGTACATGCCAGGCAGACGAGGGACATGAGAGGACCGTATCATCGATGGAGCAAGGTCCATGGGACCAACCTCGTGGACGCCAAGACGTTCGCCGCGAGTCTGGAACGAGGCGATCAGCGGTCGGCCATCGCCATCCTCGACCGTTCGCATAGGTTCCGCGATGACGACGATCACAACGAGTACCTCTGGGACTTCAATGACATGGGTTGCTATGAAGACGCTTGGCATACCTCGCGCATGGCGTCCGCGATCCGGTTCGCGTCCGAGACGGTCGTCGAGAGCATATTGGACAGACGGGAGGATTCCTGGGAGTACCACCACGAGGACATGCCACCCTTCGAGATCGACGGCGACAGACTGGTCGCCGAGTTGGAGTCGGGCGCGTTCGGGGATCCCCGTGTCTTCGAGATGTGTATGAATCGACTTCCGCGTAGGGTCGTGTGGAAGATCCCTTTGTACGGATGGAGGAACTTGAACGTCGTCGCTCGATACCTCAGGGAGGAGGATCTCCTGCCTCTAGATCGCGACGTCACGGAACGTCTCGTGTTGGATCACGTGTTTGGCGTCCCGGAACGGTTCTTGGATGCGAAGGCGTTCACGAAGGTCCTGGCGGACCTGGACGTGAACGTTCGAGAGCATGAGTATCTGGTCTTTAGAGAAGTGGAGCAGTTGTCGGGACCTCCGGAGATGAGGATGTGTCTCCGAGAGTATGTCAAGGTGGGCGGGTGGGACGAAGGACGGCCCTACAAGAGAGTGAAGGATGTTGAGAACGCGATCGACGAGATCATGACCTGGAAGATCCGACGCGGGGGGACGAGAGCGCGGCGTAGCATGTAGATTGTACACAACCGGGGCAGTATGAGCGAGCGTATGGGATATATCTGGCTTCATCTTTCATTACACCCAAAAAGCGGAAGATGTCGTATGAACCCAAATTCACTTTCTCCCATCAGTTCGCCTTGTGCACCTTCAGGTTGCTGGCACCGCTTCCGGCGACGGTCCGGTTGGACCATCCCAGGCCGGTCCCACCCCTGAACCACGGCAACTTCTCCCCGCTCCTCCTCCTCGCTTCCAGGTCGTAGTAAAGGCTTCCGTCGTACTGCCTGTGCACGTCCTCCTTGTGGAGCACTCCGTCCCTGTCTGCGGCCAGACACCACAGGAAGGTCCAGAGGAAGAACTGGAAGCTCCAACCGATGACGTCGTACACGTTCCTGTTCCCCCTCCACATGTGGGTGATCTCCCTGAAGGTGAGACCGTCCTTGCCGTCCCGGTCGAACTCGAGGAAGATGGCGTCGAACCTTTCCCGCACGAAGGCGCCCCGCTTGTCGTAGGACCCGGAGTCGGACCCGTGCTTGGCCCAGTGGATGTTGGCGATTGTGACGGGCATCAACGGGTTGGGGATCCACTGAAAAAAGCGAGGCAGAAAAAGGGGAACGAGTGAGTGACGGGGAACTACGCGAAGGGAAGGGTAGAACCCAAAGGCAACAACCCCTTACGGAAGATTGGGTGGAGTATCCGACGTGCAGAAGGTGGAAGGCGAACGCGCTCTGAGCAGCGATGATGGGATTGAATCCCAGCGCAGTGAAACCTTTCGCGAAAGCAACATCAACACCAGCATTCACGACAAGTTCCCGTAATTTTTTTTCCGTCGAGAGAGCGGGTGGGTCATCTCACCTTCGTAGGTCTCCCAAGGGTAGATGATGCCATCGTTGTTCCTGTCCCAGAATCCCACGTGCTTCTGCAGCGGGGTCAGGTCGGTCGACGAGGAAGCGGATGCGGTTCCAGGTGCGTGGGTGAGCTTTCCGGGGAGACCGGTGGTGCTGGTGGCCGAGTCCTTTGCGAGACTGGAGGACAGGGCGGCGATCGAGTTGGCTTGTGTTTGGGATGCTGCTGCTGCTGGAGCGAATGCGGCTTGAGCGGTAGGACGCTTTGTCTTTGTGGCTCGGGTTGACATGGCGTGGGGACGGGGACGATTGATGAGGTTAGCTGTGGAGGGTCTGATGGTTGGCAGAGTACACGTATGGTCCAGTGGGCTGCGCTGGCAGCCGTTCCCGTTTTTGTGCAGCGACGATGCACGGAGGGATTGTTGTCGATAGCACACTCCTTTTGCCGTTTCCCACATGTCAAAGTGATGACGTACGGCTGGAACAAAACAAAAACTCTTTGTTGTGCACCGGGGTTTCCCACGCTACGGAGCTCGGTAAAGAACCATCCGGGAAACAGGACGGAGGGAAGAGGACGGACCAACCAAACCGCATGGCGGCATCAGCTGGTCGGTGCTTCACAACACCTGCGTGCACGGGTGCATGAAGCTAGAGCCGGTCGAGTGCATGTAGCGACCATCCTATCTTCTGGTCTTCGAGCTTTGTAAGAGTGACCCAGGACTCGCGGCAAATTGAGCCCAAAGTGACTTCCTTTCAACGTCAGAACAAAATGTCCGTCAGTACAAGCGGATGCAAACATTCTTCCATCTCGTTGTGTCTCGTCGGGATGTGCCTCGCTGGACTTTGCCCACATGCATGGCCTCGGCGTGTGCTGTGCTGTAAACGAAACGGGCGGAAGCGGAGGCACAAGTCCGGCGGAAGTCCGCAAACATGCATGTGCTATCGAACAGCTCGCGGCGAGGCGTCCACGTCACGGATTCCTGAGGACCCTACAAATACTTGAACCTTCCATTGGAAGCATCCCGCGTGTCGCCCTCCAGCCTTACAACTTCGTCCTCCTCACCTTCTCACCACTACGATCAAGGCCTCTCTCTCTCTCTCTTACTCTCCGTCGCTCATCGTCATGCACCTCGTTGTCATTCATCACGGACTCTGGGGCGTTCCGAAGCACATGGGCCACCTCGAGACTAAACTCCGCGAAAAGTTCCCAGAAACGATAGAGGTACTTTCAGCGGTCAAATCGGAAACCTGAAGGATTCCCATCGTCCCAAGACATTGATTGCTTCTCCTCGCGCGTTCCTTTCAGATTCTCAACTTCGAAGGCAACAGCGGAACCAAAACGTACGATGGAGTGGACGTCTGCGGTCTCCGTCTCACGACCGCCGTCACGACCCGTCTGAAGGACGATTCTAAACCGAAAATCGAACGCATCTCCTTCATCGGGTACTCCCTGGGTGGACTGGTCATCCGATACGCCATCGGCATGCTGGAGGCCAGGCGGGTGTTCTCGGGCGAAGGGGCAGTCGTTCCGGCGAACTTCATCACGGTCGCGGCTCCGCATGCGGGTGCGGCTGCCAGACCGACGACCATGTGGGCGAGGCTGTACAACAACGGACAGTCGAGCGTTCTGTCGAGGAGTGGGAGGCATCTGACCCTGACGGACAATGACGGGGACTGTGCAAAGAAGAAGGGAGAAGACCACAAGACGAACAGGGAGAAGGATGCCGACCATCCCGGAGGACATGATGTTGCTCCACCCACCACTGTGACAGCGGGGGATGCGCAACCGCATGACACCCATCATCCACTTCTCCTCGCCATGGCCGACCCGGCGCTCCCCTTCTGGCAAGGTCTATCCCGATTCAGACTTCGAAGGACCTTCGCCAACACGCTCAACGACCGCGTGGTCGGATTCACCACGTCGTCGTTGGAAACCTCCAACCATTATCGAAGACCAGGGGCAACCTACAGCGTGGATCCAAAGTATCCTTCCATCGTCGTGCTAGGTCCTACGTCGTCGGACACCTCAAACACCGCTACCAACAACGCTGCGACACCATTTCCAGCTCCACCTTCTTCCCGTCCCGCATCCACACTTCAATCCGACACGGAGGGAGAACCCGACGAAGAGGATCTAACCTCCTCCATCAACGACACCAGCAACGCACCAGGAACCCCCTCCCTCCTCCTGCCCGACCCGGTCGACTCGGTCTCGACACCTAGACCCACTTTCTCCCCCTTCGTCTCCAAGACCGATCCCCGCCTCTACATCTTCTACTGCATGCTCCCGCTCCTGGCCCCCATCGCGCTCACGGCGCTGGGGACCATGCACGTGATCGCATCGGTCCGGAACTGGAGGGACGTGGACACGCCCGTCACGTTGTCGCAGGCGAGGTCGGAGCTGAGGGCCTACGTGGCCGCCGTCGACGCCGCCACCGCCATGGAGGTCGAGGACGGGACGGACTACGAGGGGGTCAGGGATAGGATCATCAGGAACCTCAACAGGGTCAAGTGGGAGAAGGTTCACGTCAGGATCCCTCATCGGAGAGCTCACGCCGCCATCGTGGCGAGACCGGACTATGATTTCTATGCTGATGTCATGGAGAAGCTGGTCGATGAGTTTGTCGTGTCGTAGAACCCGCTCAAGACAAACATCGGACGTCCTTTCCGCCATTTTTTCCTTCACTACTTTTGTTTTTTGACAACCCTCTTGAAGTCCCATTTTTGCGACCACTTCTTCAATACATACCTATATATTCACTCAGAGTCAGAACCACGGAAGACAAGTATCCAATCTCATTCTCAAAAAATCGCCCAAAACCCGGCACGACAAACGGCGACAACAACAACAGCAACGCGCACGATCCCCACCAAAAGACAGTTCCTCACCCAGAGAGACACAGAGAGAGAGTACACCACCCATCCCATCATCGGTCAAGCAAAGATGTACTCAAAGAAGGACGCGCAAGAAGGCTTGGCGACGACCTCGTCGCGATCGTCGCCCACAAGAGTCGAAGTAGGACGTCCTGGACTGATGTAGGTGAGACGCTTCCCGTTGCCGTGATCGAGGCCTTCAGATGGAAGGCAAGAACAAAAGAAATTTAGCAAAAACGAAAAGCACACGGAAGGAATACGATCGAAGCTGGGCAGACCCCTCTCCCGCCCGCAATTCTTCTGGAGAAGAGGACAATGTCTCTTACTGTGGCTAGCGAGTCGATGATATCGACACATGGCATGGACGATCAACCTCACGAACGCGTCCGTGATCTCCAGACATAGGGAAGCACTCGCACGCGACGTGGTCGTCGTCCCACGTCCCTCCTCTCCGGTGGAGACGACCGCCACGTCCGGGATGGGAGGGCAGGTGACGTCGACGACGGTCGCGAGTCCATCGTCCACGTCGACGGGGAGAAGGATCCAAGACGCAGCGTCCTTGTCCAGATCCAGATCCAAATCCTCTCCCGTCTCCCACTCGGCCGCATCCGACGCCGAGGTGCTGACGGGAAGAGGCAGGACTTTGGCGAGGATCTCGCCCTCGAAGCGTCGAACCACGTCCCTCGCGCAACCCGAACGACGGATCTGGGTGCGGAGACGTCGGTCCTGACGGGTCAGGTTTGCTTCGCCTGGAGCGGCCGCGGGCGCGAGGTCGGTCGTGGTTGGATCCTGGTGGTTGGGATCCAGGGGGAGGGAGGATACGAGTCCCGGTGGGAGTTTGGCGAAGGGGGAAGCCGGACGTGGGAGAGTGTATCCCGGGAGACGGTCGTCTCGGGTGAAGAACTCGGGATCTGCGTGATGCTTGGAGACCAGAGGATGGTCGGTGAAGTGGTCTGGCAAAGGACATGATTTAATCCACCCGAGTTTTACCGCCCCTTATGCACGACCCTCTCCGAAGACCCCAAGCAACCCGTACCATTATCGAACCGCCGCCGCCGCCTGGTGCCCATGGAGCCCGTCCGTTCCCTGTGAGCGAGAGAGTCCCTCTGAAGAAACCAGGTTGCTCCGACGGGTTTCAGAGGAGTGGCTTGCTTGCGCTTTGAGCGCTGCTCCACCAGGACGGCCATGGCGGTTGTGACGGGAAGGGAAGAGGCTACGAAGACCTCTACTACGGGAGCATGAGGAGGGAGAGCAGGAGCCGGAGCACCAAGGACCGAGCCGGCGAGGATAGCCATGATTCAGCGGTTGTAACTCTGAGGTGGATTTGGCGATAGGTCGGGGTTTGACTAGAGGGCGAGGACTGAGTTATCGTCGGGAATGGAGGATTGAGTTCGCTGGAGGTCGGATGGAGACAGGGTTTGCGGGATACGTCGGTCTTGATCAAGGAAGGTGGTGGACGTGCGGTAGATGCTTGTCGATGTTTGATCGTTTTGTTGTGGTGGTGGGTGGTGGTGGGTGGTGGTGGGAAAGCGCAGCGACGAGATATGACGGCCATGTTTACAGGTGCTCTCTTGTCTCTCGAATCGCCCGTAGTTGATTGTAGCACGTGTTTTGCCTTGCACACGCCCAGCTCGCCCGCACTTGCACGTATGCAGCGCTCAATACTGTTTGTCTGCAGGCAAAGCCGAAAAGCGGACGATCCTTGTCCACCGCTCAAGTCGAGATTATCTAGCCCATGTCGACTCAGCAAGGACGGGAACCTCACGCAACATGCAGCGGTGACCGGTAGGGCTTTTCGCACAAGAGTTTATCTCATCACTTTCCTGTAGTAGTATCATAGTAGTAGTAGACTTGGCAAATTCCATGCGGTTACCAGCCGATAACTGCCCAGTCAGCACCAGAAGATACGCAAAAGCTTAATGTAGGACGCCGTAGGCTGTTGAAGTTCACAGTGGAAGTTTCCCCAAACTCGATACTCTGGCAAGGTCTTCTGCTTTACGCATCTCTTGTCTGCTTCTCATCACCACAGGGCTTGTGACGTCCGAAAGGACTTTGACACAGATGAAGGAAGAAACACGAGAGCGATGGAGGGAAAGGGGGAAACGAGAGGGGGGCAGCGCACCGTTCGAGCAGACGGTAGACCAGGCGGTAAGATACCGTGCGGAGCGGCCCACGAGATGGTGCCGACTTCGCAGGGTGTGTACGGCGGATTCTACTTTGTCCTGTTCTGCCGGCGGAAATAGGGTCGAGGATCCAAGACGATCCCACTGCCCCCTTTTATAGCCAGCGGAAACGGGAGGAGCGGTCTTGAAGAAGAGGGAAGCAGCCTGACGACTTGCGAGGGAGAAAAAAAGGAAGAAAAGGCCGAGATGTCCAAGTCAACAGCCAAGCCACCCAGTGAGTCATGCGCGACCCGTGACAAAACGCTTCCCTCTGCTCCCCCCACTCACTTCTCACCATCTTGACGCATCTCCCAACACGTACCGTATCCCTAGTGTCCATCTCCTCATCATGTCGCCTCTCGCTCCCATCTGCCGTCTGACCTTCGCAAACCTCCATCTCGAAGACTCAAAGCCTCCCGTCACCAGTCTCGGTCCCGAAGCCAGCATCGCGCAGGCACTGACGTTCATGCAGTCCAACTCGTCTACAAGCGTACCCATACGATCCCGCTCAGGCGTCGTGTCCTCCATCTCCGCGGTGGTCGGCGTCCTCGACATCATCGGCTACCTCTCGCACCACCCAGACACGGACCTCGAGTCCACGACCATCGAGACGTGCGAGTCCCTCCAACTGGGCGACGACGATCAGACGGAGAGCTACAGGATCTGGGAGAAGGACTTCCTGGACACCCTCGAGTCCACCCTGGTCGCCTTCGCACGGGGAACCCACAGGGCCCTCGTCACCGACGTGCTGGAGAAACGAAAGTCGTACCTGTTGACCCAGTCGGACGTGGTCCGGTACGCCGCGAGCCATCCCGAGTCGGTGTCGCCGGGCATCGACCTCGACCTTCCCATTTCCGTGTCGCTGCTGAAGGTCAACAAGACGGTGCATGTCGCCACCGAGGATGTCACCGCCAAGCAGGCCCTGGTCAGAATGAGGACCAAGGGAGTGGGCGCCCTTCCTGTCGTGGACGATCAGGGTCGGATCGTCGCCAACATCAGCGCCAGCGACATCAGGGGACTCGGAAAGACGGGACTGGCCGACCTCGACGTGCCGGTCCTGGACTTCTTGCAGGTACGACAGTGCGACTTTTTCAACGTATTCTTCAGACAGACCACATGGTTGCTGACCACGCTGTTCCTTTGGGTCACATCTCTGTTCGTAGAAAAAGACGAGATCCCTCGTCAAACCGATCGTGTGCGCGCCCACCGCCACCCTGAAGGAGGTGATGGATCTTCTGGTGAAGCATCACATCCATCAGCTCTGGGTCGTGGAAGACGCGAGCGCCCTCAAGCCCAAGCCCATCGGCGTGGTCTCGCGCAGCGATGTCATTGGTGCGTTCGTGGGCGTGGAAGCCAGGTAGAGAAGAAACTTCCCACATCTTCGTCACTCTCGGGCAATGAACATGTCGGGACTTTCTCGTGGAAAGGAAGAGAGAGAGAGAGAGAGGGAGAGAGAGAGCAAAGTGATGACTTCAGGGTCTATGGTATTCGGTTTATCATCCACGGGACGCGAACGCCCCTAAGCGTGGTGCATGAAGTTTCTCATCAAGAGTCATCAATTTCTCTTCGGCGACAAGGGGCAACCATCCCTTCCGTCGCTCATTCTGCGTACGTACAAGCAGGCATTGTGCCCCCTCGTGTAGGCAGAAGGGGAAGGGAGAGGATGAGTAGGTTTGAAAAAACAAGATCTCCTCGTCGTTGTTGTAGTGCATCAGACAGATTCAGAAATAATACGCTTGTATTCTCGACACTATGTGTTCCGACTGGGGCGGCAAAGCAGTCATCACTTGCGAAAACAACAGGAAGGAGGACGAAGGCGGTACGACGGACCTCCCCTGGCGCATTGACTCGTCGGACCAGGCAGGAACCTATTTGCACTGCTGGATGCGAGGAGCTAAAGCACCGTGGGAATGTCCAATGTCGTGTTCGTGTAAAGGAGAGAGAGGGAGATAAAAGAGGAGCGAGAAGAAAACCGACGGGGTTTTTATGGCAAAAACAGCTATCAAGTGCTGCGCCATGTTCAAACTCCGCTGTCGGATGCCATGACCCCTCATGTCCAGACGACTCGGACGTCCCCTCACCACGTCGCGCGCTCCCAAGGTTTGCGACCTCCTTTTGTACCGATACATTGCAAACTTCCTCCCTCCCCATTCAAGTGCTCTCAGAGGTCTCTTTGTGACTTGCACCGCATCTGTCTCTCGCGGTGTCACTCGTTTCCGCTGCCCAGAACCGCCGAAGCAACTCAGGGCTTCCCCATGCTCACAGCCATTTCAGTCACGGACCACGCTCCTCTACCCCGACGCCAGACATCAACGATCCCTCCCAACACACCACTACCGCATGCCTCACGGCCCATAGCTGGTCGAACCACTTGGACCGGTCCCACCCCACCAAGGCTTGACCGTCACGTACAGGAAAGACGAAATGGCCAGGGAGAGAATGGATTACAGGAAGCTCTCGGTGATAGCGTAAACAAAAAGCGTGCAAATCCTTTCGAGGAATCTCATACGAACATGCTCAAGCATCGAAGAGATGATGTGGATTGGGCTGTCGTTCACGGTATCCGGCGTATGCGAACGTTCATTATCGTGTTCTTAGGCTAACCTTGAAATCCCGAGGTAGATCGAACGGCAGCACTGTTACGCGACGGTCAACTAGCTCTGCAGCATCAGCAAAAGCAACAGACGCGAGAAAAACAACAACAACAACAACAACAACTTGCCATCCACGCAGGTTCGACATCGGGAGTTACGACATCTCCGATGCCATCACCACCGCCGGCTTTACAGTGCACACGCTGCACCCGTCGACCCGCAGTCACCCGCTGCTCCTTCTGCGAGCACCTCACCTGCGACGATGCCAACTGCTCCCGTCCATGCGACGACTGCGGCGAATCGTTTTGTGGATCATGCGCCATCGTCGAGTAAGCTTTCGGCCATGGGTGTCTCCCACGGCTCTTTCCCTGATCTGTCTTTTTCGTCTCGAAACAGCTATGCACTGTCGCAGGAGAGATGCTTTTGTTTGTCGTGCAATGCCAGGCGATGACCTTAGAGGTTGAGAGGGAGGGGGCACTGTGAACTTCATAGGGTTTTTGAACCGCTTGCCGCCAGAGCAGAGTCTCGCTAGTTAGCACTCCGACATATATTTTTGAGGAAGCAGAACGCTTGATGATTCTCGGTGAACCAAGGTGCAGGCGCTTACATCCTATCTCGGGCGACGGCTGGGGCGAGGGCATATAATCGCTGTCAAAAAACGTTTACGTCTACGACGCTCCAGTACGAGCGCTACGTTCCACTGCCCCCTTGGGCGACTCTGGTCTGTAGCATTGGTCTTCACCTCCCAACTCAACTCGACTCTCCTGCACCGCCATCTTTCGTAGAAGAACCAGATCAGCTTCTTGTTTGTGCTCAGCTGAAACGACCTCCCATACCAATCTCATTCGCGATCGTCCGAGGCCGAACCATGACGACTCCCACGGCACCACCTCCCGTCGATCCACCACACTTGGCTCCGTCCTTACCCACCGACGACGCAGAGGATGATGACGGCTGGGCTACCGCACATACTGGAGCAACCAGCTCCACAGCAGCTACCAACGTTCAGCCAGAAAAGCTGATCTCGCCCGGTGGAACAGATGACCACAATCAAGAGGAAAGTGTGGTGGAATGGGACGAGAACACGGTCGAGTGGGAATATTACGAAGACGATACATACATGGACGACGGGACCGGCGGCGAGGTTGGAGCAGCTGGAACTGGGACTGTCGGCGAAACTCATGACGATACAGTCTACGACGAACTTTTGCAAGGCGGGGTGAAGATTACCCATCCTCAAGGGACCCCGGCGCCAAGCACAACGGAAGGGACAAGAACAGGGGCGGCGGATGCATCGCGGGAAACCGAGGAGGCGAGCGCTTCTCGGCAACAACTGCATCACTCTGTACCCGCGAAACCGGCCCCGTTACCGTCTCTTCCTTCCATACCCGCGCCTCTTGCGCGTAGTCTACCTCAACATCATCCGACTGGCGTCCAACCATACCCTGGAGTGTCTCCTCATAGAGTTTTAGTACCGCCGGGAGGGCCCGTGCAGCCGCGATATCCTCCGCCACATCATCAGATGCAACCAGGAGTTCCTCTTCAAGGGTAGGAAACTTCTTCATGCGGAGAGGACAAGCGAGATGCCCCCGGAAGTCTTGCTAACCACTCCAGTTACACATCAGTCCACCTCAAATTCATCCAGGAGGTCCGGGCGGTGGTGCACCCAAGATCCACATCAACCCAAAGTTCGCGGCGATGCAGAAACAGCAGCAACAGGGACCTAGGTTTCGACCATACCCTACGGGCACTCACCCTGCTCAACCTCCTCCTCATCACCCTGGCTACGGACCGGACTTCGGAGGCTATCCGCCGCGTCCGATGATGGGACCCATGCATCATGGATACTACCCCCATCCACACCACCCGGGTATGCAGCCGTACCAGCGGCCTCCGCAGCATCCTGGCATGAGAGGCATTCCGGGACAGTCGATGCCTCCGAGAAATAGCATACCCGGCGGGGGTGGTGGGAATCCAATGATGAGGAGGGGCGGCGGGGAAGAAGGATATCCGGTAATTATTCTAAGTCATGAGGAAAAGAGCCGTCGCCTGTGACAAACTTGTATCTGACCTCTGTCTTGATGTATTTGTAGCCACAGCATCGCGGCCAACAGCCACCCTATTCACCGTACCCAATGCAACCAGCACGGGCGCCACCATCTGGACCGCCATTAACAAGCAGTCATCCGCGTATCCCATCGGACAGCGGTTCGTCCGCGCCCTTACCACGTAACCAGCCCATCACGGCATCGCAACCCCGTCGCTCCGACGATCCACTCTCACCGCAACGAAGACGCACACCAACGCCACCATCTTCTTCCTCTTCTTCCGCAGCAGCAGCAGCACCACCACAACGACAGCAACAGCATCGCGCACCACCACCACCACCAGCACCGCCATCATCATCACGACCCGCCGTAAAACCACCACCGTCGTGGAACCAACAGCAGCAACCATCGCACCGGCAAGCGCTGTCGAAGGCGGTCGTTAGCAACCTCCATCCCCGGACCACAGCCGAAGACGTCAGAGGACTCGCCAAGGGAGCCAGCCTCAAGGTCGCGGGCCCCGTGGAGATGGCAGGAAGCGCGGCGACAGTGGGGTTCGAGGACGCGGATGGAGCAAAGGTGTTTCGAAGATTGTTTCACAAGTGAGTTTTTGGATGTATATGCATGGTGATCCATGGCGTGGGTTCGCGAGAGTCGTTTCTAGATCAGGATAGGAGGGAACACCACTTGGTTTGCTGAGTTATGCTTACCTGTTTTTCTTTTCTTTTTTTTTCGAATTGCGACAGGACGGACGTGCAGGGAAGTCGTGTCGAGGTCGCTTTGGTTTGAGCAGCAGGGTGATAGGGTGGACGGAAGTGGATGAGGAACCGACCCGAGTGTGGGGTACAAGGTTTTGTCGTTTTTCTTTCATCATTATTTTTGGGCAACATCGTTTCTCGTACTGGAACAGAATCCGAAGGAAAGAATCAGTACACTCATCACCAGGCCTAAAGGTAATCGTCATTCCATGAAAAGCAGGGTTCGGCGCTTGACGGGACAACTCGTCGAACTCGACGAGGCAGCCCGTCGTTATCAACAGCGATCCTGTCCGACATAACACAGAAGCATCCTACTCTTTGGGAAGACTGGGCAGACCAGTCACTGCATTAGCGGACCATCCCAGGGTCCCCGCTACCACCTAGGTGACAAGAAACTAGAAGTAGATCTCGAAAGGGACGGACGTGGTCTGTATCGGGAAAGACGGTGCGAGCACGGGCTGACGAGGCCCTCCACAGCTCGCCCCGCACCTCCGGTACAGATGGGGATAATCATCTCGCAGACGCGGGGGGAGTGTCCTTGATTGTAAGCCACCCATCGGAAACGGGGAAGCCGACACGGAACGGAACGGGAAGGAGCGGACGTCTGTCTGTCCAGGAGGACCGGACGCCCTGTCCCCGCACCTTTCTACGACGGGGACGAGGAACGTAGTCCCTCGGTCAAAAGGACGAGGAGGAGGAGGTTGTGCTTAGTAAGCTCCATC
>JADGJA010000778.1:0-10842 GCA_027596035.1 Thoreauomyces humboldtii | reverse complement strand
CCCCAGTGACCCCACCACGCATAGCCCCAACCGTGTGCAACAAGCTGAAGCCAAAAGGCCTTCTGGCACTTTCGCAAGCGGCCTCTGGAAATCTGGTCTTCCAAAGGGAAAGGGGGCAGGGAGCCTGGGGTGACCCGCGTGAGTGTGCAGCAGTCGCGTGGTGTTGTTCCAAAACAGAGCCGTTTTCCCCCAATCTCATCGCGTACCGCTCGGAGAGATGCCTCAGCCACGCTCCGTTTCAGACAGAGGACGGAGACAGATCCATGGATAAACCTCCGGGCACGACGACGATCCCCACAAATGTGTCAGAGTGACTCTTCGCGGTGCTTCCCTTGAGGACACTTTGGACACTTTGACAACAACCCCCTCCCCTGCCGCACTTTCATTTTGGGCGATGCTCACTGCAATGTCGGTCCTGCAAACCAACAGTCTCTATGAGCACAACACACGTCCGACTGGTGCGCGTTTGATGAGTCAGGGTTGAGGTCGGCTTGTTAGAGAGGCTTGTTCAAGCATTGACAGCCAACGAGATGCTTACTCGTACCCGCGAGCGTGCGGTCACGTTAAAGATGCTTCTGGTCGACAAGCCACGTTACTGTGTTTCCCGAGCCTCAAGACTTGTACAGCTGTCTACCATGCTGTACAATGTGCCTGTTGAGCGCAAGGAGAAGCTGGGAGGATCGACGATTCTGACGATGCAGAGGGCTGGAATACCGCTTACCAAGGATTACCCTGTGTAGGGGATGCCGGATCTTTCGACTCGACAGCCGTGAGAAAGCTTCTTTTCGGAAAGGCAGCAACAACCTGCTCCTGCGCTTGACGCCATTCCCCATCTTTCTCGCTCGAACTTTTGCAACTCCGTCAGTCAATCCTAGCACTTGTTTTTGCAACGCGCAACACATTAATCTCTGGGAACAAGGACCAGGATCGTACACAGCATTTCGCCATAGGCTCCGCAGACCACGTTTGTCATTGACCATGCGAGTCGGTTCATTCGGCGGCGGACTCAACCTTCGACCAGCTCAGTATGCCGCTGTCCCGATCCTTCTCCTCGGCAGTGTCCTTCTCTTCGAGCAGGGCCGCTGGCTCTGGCATCGCAAGCGTCGCTTCCACGCCATCGAACGGCGCTGGGAGTACGTTGACGGAGAGCTGACGGCCATCGAAGACGTGGAAGGCAGCTCCGAGGGCCTCGAGCCCGCCGACCCCAACGAGACCCGCTCCAGCGTGGCTGTGGAGCGTCAGGGCGCGTGGAGGCAGAAGCTCTTCACTTCCCTGAGGTTCGCGGGAAGGTTCGTCAACCCCTTCCTGGAGTGGCGCGACAAGAACGCGACCAACGTCTGGGAATACCTGCGCTGGCAGCTCACCCGCACCAACCGCAACGGCGTCCCGAAGGATCGTGCCATCCTGGAAGAGAACCTGCCCGTCGTGCAGCCAAACTGGAAACTCCTGAACGAGTTCCACGACAAGCAAAGGTCCGTCTCGGATGATCTCAACGCCTCCTGGGTTACGGTGCCTTCGGAGTCTGCAAAGAGCAAGCCCGCCATGACCGTCACCTGGTTCGGTCAGTCGACGTGTCTCGTGCAGATGGATGGATACAACATCCTGACGGATCCCATCTTTAGGTGAGGGATCGCCATAGCTCGAGAGTGACACTGTCGGTATGGCCTCTGACACTGTTCTGGGTAGCTCCCGCACCATCGGCGACTGGTTTGGTCCCAAGCGCTTGCGACCTCCACCATGCAAGGTGTCAGATCTGCCAAAACTGGACATTGTGATCGTTTCGCACGACCATTACGATCACCTCGGTAAAGCCGCCATTGCCTTCTTGATCATCGGCCGGGTTGACGAAATAACTGCTCCTAATTACAGACCGTGCCGTAGTGAAGGAACTCGGGAACTCTGTGACGTGGTACGTGCCTCTCGGTTTGAAAGAGTGGTTCGCGAGCCATGGTGTAACAAATGTAAGTCTAATTCTGGCGTTGACCGCATGTGTTGTCTGTATTCTGATTATCGGCGCTCGATCATATGATAGCTCGTCGAGCTCGATTGGTGGCAGGAGGCTTCTCATGACGGCGGCAAGCTCTTGATAGCGGCCACACCTATCCAGCACTGGAGTGGTCGACACTTCTTTGACGTAAACCGGAGTCTGTGGGCCTCCTTTGTCGTCAAGGGACCATCGTCTACCTTTTTCCACTGCGGAGACACGGGGTACTGTACAGCTTTCAAAGAGATCGGGGATAAGTATGGGCCATTCACACTTGCCGCCATCCGTAAGTGTTGTTCAAAGGCTTGCGGTCGCTTTGTCAATGCCAAGATGTAACTAACTCAAGGTTTGTATACATTAGCTATTGGTGCGTACGAACCTCGATGGTTCTTGCGGCATCAGCACGTGGACCCCGACGAAGCCTGTCAAATACACGAAGATCTCCGCGCTTCCTTTTCGATCGGCGTACACTGGGGTACCTTCATGGTAAGTCGGTCCGCCGTCCACGATGCACGACTCATCGCCGCCTGTGCTGATGCAGGTTGGGATAGATGTCGGATGAGCACTATATGGACCCACCAAAACATCTCGAGGAAGCGCGAGTGCGTCGCACGCTTCCGAGGGGCAGCGTATTCACGTCCACGCTAGGCGAGACTGTCTGCATCCCGCATTAGACCTTGACATCCCCCTCACACAAGAACATAGGCAGAAGCATAGTATTTAGAGAGCGCCCGTAATTGGCTTTTTGAAATGAAAGCAGAAGGCAGAATCCATTTCGATTTTGTCCAATCACGTCGGTCACCGTCCAGCAGTGACCGAGAAAGCATCCCAGTAGAGCAGTACCCACCCGCTCAGGATTCCCCCAGCGCAGTACACGGACGTGAGTCACAGGAAAACGTCGTCCAATCGCTCTCGTCGTCCAATTTCGGCCTGCAGGCTGGCGGTGTGAAGTCGCGTCGACAGCAAAATGCCAGCTGTTTGGACTCTGACTTTCCTTTGCTCGACATTCTGAAATCGATCTGGCATAGGCATAGGCACATCGACTACATGACTTCTTCTATACCTTTAGCGGCGAAGGCAACAGTGTCACGAACCTCATGCAGAACAGCTCGTTTGGTCAAGCGAAACCGTTGCCATCTTTTTCCTGCTACAATTCCGGTTGCAGGCTTCTCAACATACCATAATCTCAAAGACTCTGTCGTTCGACCAGCATATTCCCCCACGGTGGAAAGTGCGTTCGAGGCGATCAAGGCCTGTAATGCAAGCATCAACGCCCTCTCTGAAGTTACTCCCCAAAAATCCGCGCAAATTGCCTCGGAAGCTTCGCGGAAGCGGTGGAACGCCGGGAAAGAAAAGGGACCTCTGGATGGACTTCCGCTAGCGATCAAGGCCAACATCTGCACCACCGAGATGACGACCACCTGCAGCTCCATGATGCTAGAAGGTACCATCAGGAACCGAGACCTTGGTGGTGAGCCTCACGCTCGAAGCTGAGATTGTGAACCAGACTTTCAGGCACCCAATGATGCCACAGTGGTTCGACTATTGAAAGAAAAGGGCGCGATTTTGATTGGAAAGGCCAATATGGATGAGTTCGGCATGGGGTGAGGAGGAAGCCTTCCATGTCTTGCTGTACGCGGATGGCGTTTCCTGACGGGAGCGGAACGTAAATTCCAGGTCAGCGAACGTACACAGTCACCACGGCCCCACGATTAACCCGCGAACTACTTCTGGAGGAGCGCGCGTCGCTGGTGGTAGCTCGGGTGGCAGTGCCGCGGCCGTCGCGTCGGGCATGTGCTTCGCGTGAGTGCCCTCGCAGTTACCTGCAACGCATCTCAGTATCTACAACGTTCTGAAACCCGTTCGAGATAGTGCCCTTGGCTCAGATACCGGTGGAAGCGTTCGCACGCCCGCCGCGTACACTGGAGTGGTCGGGTTCAAGCCGTCATATGGACGGTACTCGCGAAACGGCCTTGTCGCCTATGCAAGCTCGCTCGATACGGTTGGAACACTCACGAGAAGCGTCACCGACGCAAGGACCTTGTACGGTGCGTGACATCAAGCATCGACCTCGCCGCACTTCAACACTTCGAAGCTCAAACCTACGAGTCAGAGGTGCTTGCATGCCACGATGACCAAGATCCAACCTCTGTGAATTTCCCTTCTCAACCACGAATTCACCTCAAAGACTTGAAAGGAATGAGGGTTGGGATACCCAAGGAATACCATGTTGATGGACTGGCGTCTTCTGTAATGCAGGCGTGGAACGCGGCCGCTCGCTACCTCGAAGCGCGCGGCGCAACGATCCTGCCTGTATCTCTGCCCCAGACTCAGAACGCTCTTGCCGCATACTATGTGATAGCCCCCGCCGAAGCTTCTTCAAACCTTGCCAAATTCGATGGCGTGCGCTACGGTAAGTTCGTCTACGACTTTCCGTTAGACAACATCCTCGTCACACGCTCTTCTGCAGGTCATCGCTCCCAAACTCCTCGACAGAACGGAACCCCACTGTATGCGACGACCAGGACCGAAGGTTTCGGAGATGAGGTGCAGCGAAGGATCATGTTGGGCACATTCGTCCTGCAAGCAAAGTACGCACGTCTTGCACGATGCTTTCCACTTGGTCGCTAATTTACATCTTCTTCAACCCTTCACAGTTCCTACACAAGCTACTTCCAGCAGGCGCAAAAGATCCGTCGACTGGTGCAAGCCGACTTTGACCGCGTTTTTGCTGGCAAGAATCCCTTGCATCCAGCTTCATACGAAACCGCTTCGTCATCGACTTCGTCCTCGCAAACCATTCACGTTCTCTTGACGCCATCTGCGATCACACCTGCACCTCTGCTTGCGACGGCCACGCGATACTCGTCCGTCGGGGAATGTACGAACGACGCTATGACCGTGCCGGCATCGCTGGCAGGTCTACCCGCGCTCGCGGTGCCATTCGGGCGGACGGAAGGGGGGGAGAGTGTGGGGGTGCAGTTGATCGGACAGTACGGGGATGATGACACGGTTTTGGCCGTTGGTGAAATACTTGAGGGTGGATGGGAACCATTTCAGGTCGCTTGTAGTTAGCACCCACGTTATTAGCAACCACGGCGGTGGTAGAAGGGAGGATAGGCAAGAAACAATTGAAAATATTTACAGCTGTGGATCCTCTCCAGGCTCTCACACCAAACACTCCTTCGCTCGGATGAACGCTGCAGCCCCGTTCCCATTATTGAGGAGCTCGCGCACCACCACAGACGCTTGCCTATATATGGTCTCGATGGCTGGCACAGCCGGACGCTTCTGGGAGACCAGGATGGCCCGATTAACAACATCAGCCACCAATGTACGGTTGGCTGGATCGAGTAGGTAGGCGACCGAGCTGCTGCTGGGCTCCGCGTACGCAAGGAGCGAGTACGTTTCCTGAAACAGGCCACTTGGTCAGTAGAAATCAACATGGGGACTACCGCAAGGGTGGCGGCCGACTCACCACTAATGCAGCCTGAACCTGGGAATTGCCAACGCCACCGAACTCCCCATGCATATCTTGCCCGTGTTGCACAGCACTTCGAAGCTTGTCTGCAGGATCTCGTGGCTCGTCGAGTTCCATGGCATCCCCCTCCTCATCCGTCGAGTTGATCGATCTCATCAGCTCGATAAACCGTTGACTTTTGAGCTGGAACGCTACATGCCGGTTTTGCTGCATGATGGAAGGGTAGTGGCTGTCCAACAGATCAACCGCTTCCTCCAGCTTTCCTGTCAAAATGGCATTTCGGATGGCTGGAACAATTCGAATTGGGATCAGCGAAAATGGACTGGCTCGATCAACATGGCCTTTCGAAAGAAGGCTAACCTTGACGTTGCAGAATATCGCTTTTGTCAAACGAATCGGCCTCCTGAGATTGTGATTGTGGTAATGCGGGGCCGTCTTCACCAGCTGCGGATGCAGTGCTCGCATGGAAGCTTGCTGCTGTTTCGCAAAACCCGTGGTGTATCAGGTAGGACAGGATGAGCGGGTTGATTCGTCCCGAACTTTGGCCTTTTTCTTGCACGGTCGGTAAGCTGATTGGGGGGAGAGGGGCAGCATTGATCTCCTGCCACAGCCGCGCCTTTTCCTCCTGAACAAAGAATCAGCTTTTGCGCATAACCAGCAGAAAAAGTCCCCGCGAAATATAAACCTTATAATGATGGTCGATGTCGAACCTGAATTTATGCTGTCCAAAGTTTGCTTCAACGATCTCTCCAGGCGTCCGTAGACCGACAGAAGGATACAGATGTTTTTCAGGATTGCTGAGCTCCGCCACGTTTTTGACCGCGGGCCCCAGCCAAACCCCATTTTTCGTGAAGGAGATGGTTTTGTTCATGAAATTGACGACGCATCCGATCACGTCGCCAGTGGTAAAGACTGGACCGTACGCGCGCCCTGTTCCCGAGCAACAGAAGGAATGCCCATCGTCCCCGTGGTATCCCCAGGAGTGATCCTCCCAGCCTATTTTCCGACCATAGAGTTGGTAAGAAACGGTTGTAGCGTGCATATGGATGGAGGTAACGGTACCTGGCAAGCGAGTCAAGAGGACGCCTTGAGTGCAAAGGCCTATCCCTATGTAACCGTCCCGCCCTTTGCTAATGATCTTCACTTCGTAATAGAACTACAAAACCGGCGCGCCATCAGAGATCTCATGAAGCGGCTATGGAAGATTTTCGTAGCGTGCCGCGTACGTACCAGGCCGCATTGTGGTGGGATGGGGTGATTTGACCTGACAGCAGCGGCGTGTGTGTCCAGCTGGCCTGGCCCTGATGTGTAAAGAAACCGTCGAGAATCAGAAATCGGAGTTCCATGTAGAGCGGAAGAGGGAGGATTCCATGTACCCACCGGTGTAAGTGACACGTTGACCTCCCGTAGAGAGCTCTAATGACGTGCATTTGTCCCGAGCATTCCACTGCGTAGGTAGGTTCAGAGTCTTCGGCGCAACGGTGGTTGCAGGACCACCGGCCGCATCCGCTTGTGTATCAGCTTTGCCGGTAACTCCGGAATCGGGCTGCTCGGCTGTTTGCGGAGAGCCGCTGCTCGCTTTGCCGAAGGCGGTAGAAGGCAGCAATGCAAAGAGCGGCGTTCGCCGATGTGGCGTGGAGTCCTTGCCGGAGGCTGGAATTTCCAAAGCGTCCGAGAGGTAGTTTGGTGGACTATTCCGGCCCCCTTTGCTCCTCACGGAAGGTGCGCTCGAATCCATGCCGGCCGCGGCGCCGGCTTCGCTCGCGAGTGTGGGTACAATCGTGTCGCTGACGGACCTGGCGGGGAAAGCCCGAAGGAAGTAAATACCTCCGCTTTTGATTGCATACTTCTGAAAGAGACCGAGCGGAGGAGCGCTTACGCAGGACCGATTGGTAAAGCAGTGGATCGACGTGCGGGCCCCTGGGAAGTGTTGGTGTTGGTCATTGGACGAGATTTGAGGTGTAGTGCGTTTCGACTGGAACGCAACGACTGAAGCGAGCCAAAGCTGCTGATTGGGCGGATACGGATCGTCTGCTTGATGACTTGGATTCTTTCAACCGTATGAGTGAAATCGATTGGCTACAGAAAGATTGCAAAGCACATGTATCATATCGCATACTTCTGATACCCTTACTTACCCAAAGTAAGGATGCCCAAAGTAAGGATAGAGTAGCGCATACGCATCGCATACTTGTATCATAGAGTACCGTGGTCACCGAAGCCTCAGCCCTACCCCTAAGTCCACGCGCAGACTGGACGTGTGACACATCATGACAGACCGAGTGACGGGCTGACAGACTGACAGACTGACGGGGTTGTGTTCCCGCATTGGACAGCACGCACGCCTCCATCATCCATCATTCAGCTCCCTTCGCACTGCCAGCCCGTCGTCATTACAACTGTAGCAAGCACCTGGTCTCGCACTCACATGTCATAAGGGGTGGTGAGGTCATCAATGGTCCATCCTTGAATTCGTCCGCGTTCTCCAGGGTTTCGATACAAGAGTCCTTGCTCAAGCGCTCCATCCTCCTTCACTCATCCTCATCCTCATCCTCCTTGTCTTTGCGTATCTCATCACTTCGCTTACCGATCATGACCAAACAAACAGTCCCTTCTCTCCGTCCCACCACCACGGCTCCTTGCAGCTGCATCTGGAAAGTGCTGGCCGAGCGGCGTGCCGAGGAGAATCCGGAAGAACCAGCAACTCGGGTAGCTTCCACGACCATTCCTCCAACATTGCTTGAGCAGACCCGCTCAGCCATACCCAATCCTCTGAACGCCATCCCATCTTTCCTACGCTCCAACAACCATGAGCAAGAGGAAGAGATCATAGACACGGAAACGGTCGCTTCCGCGAATCCCCTCGTTCCCAACGCTTCTGCCCAATTGACCGCGGACGCAGAGGTCGTTCCGGTGGAATCTGCGAAAAGCATCCGGGACCGTCGCAACCAGAAGACGGCTTACCTGAACAAAGGGTCCCTGGCAGGGAAGCAGCACCCGGACGTTTACATCCGGGCCTTCAAGAAGCGTTTCTCGCAGTCTTCCGAGAACAAGCTCGGCAAACTCATCTCCTACCGCGAGGATCTCGTTTCTACGCTCGGGGAGCTCGTACCTCTCCAGAACAAGCATGACCGGACCTCATCTCATCCTCCCGTCATCACTCCCGTGCCCAGGACCCCGCTCTGTCGGCCCTGCCTCGACGCCCTGACCTACGCCTTGTACTTTTCTCCAGCTCGCAGTACGCCGTACCTGCGCGAGCACAGCACCTCGGGCTATCTCTCCATCATCGACGATGCCGTCGCCTCTCTGCAGGCGGGAGTACCGATGGAGTACATCACCCACAAGGACGTCGACACCGTCTTTCGGGCGGAACTAGCAGTGACCGAATGGCGGATCACGTTGAAGCTTGCTCGATTCCACAAACGAACCGGATACCTCGATGCTTTCCCCGTCAGGTGAGTGAGGAGGGGTGGTATCCATTCCAATTAAACTCCAAAGAGACTCGAATGCTCATCCCCTCTCCTGTTCCCGTTTCCAAGAATCGGAGAATATGCGGAACTCAAGGTTGCCAACCAGAGTCCAAAATCGGATGGGATCGTCAAGAAGGCTGGCAAAAAGGTCATGGCAGCCGTGGGATTGGGTAATGCTGCGGGTCCTGCGAGCGGCAAGCAGGGAGCGCTCGCTGCTGCTGCTGCCGATGTGTAGGAATGACCGGGAAATAGGCTGCTGGCAGAGAAGCCTTCTAGCTGTTTGTATCGCGCGTATTCGGTTTTCTTTGCAAATATCATCAATTGTATCCATGTGATACTTCTGCAAGCGATGGATGCGATGACCGCACTCCCTGAGGGCCTGTGAGGGGACCTTCTGGCAGACGGGCTGGGCCGACTGGGCTGACAGTCGGTCAGCAGCTGGGAGAGAAATGGACAGCTTGCCAGGCAGGCAGGCGTGCATGACTCGACGGCCGATTTCTCTCAACGCGAACCTCGAGCGAACCTGAATGTCGCACTGACACCCCATTCTCACACGCTTTCGGCTCGCATATATGTTAGCATCTCGTATTCATGATCACTCGCAGCCAGAACCGCCTAGCTACCGGCATTGCCGAAACTTTCCGGTACGACGAATGGCTATATGAGGGTAGTTACAGAAACGGACCGGTTCTCAATTTCCTGTATAGAGCGACCAAGCGCAAAATTCCTACAGCCTTCGAGGAGCCGACGGCAAAACGGAAGGCCTTGATCTCAGTGAAAATAGGCACACCCTTGGAAGAGCTTTCTGGCCTGGGGACGTTGAGCGACCCGACGTATGGGTCAGTAAAGCAAGAGGTGCCTACCGATGCACCCGCTTGCAGTGATGTTGCCATGGCTACAAAAGCTTTGGCGGCGGATACTGCCGCCATAAAGCCGGACCCTCGGGTCGCTTTCGACTATACTACCGCGCTTGCCCAGCTCTATCGTCAAGATCCCCGTCTGAAGCAGATCATCGAGGCTTCCGGGAAACCTTGTCGAATGTTCGAGGAAACGACCGAGGTGGACGCGGTGACTGGACAGCGGCCGCGTCCCAGGGGTCTGGACGCTTTTAAAGCTCTCTGCACTGCAGTCGTCTACCAGCAGTTGAGCGGGAAAGCCGCAGCTTCAATACTCAAAAAGTTCCTACTCCTATGGGGCGAAGCGGCTGCCAATCCAGACTGGTTTCCCACTCCCTCGCAAGTCCGTGCAATCGATGGCACGACGTACAGGACGGCCGGATTGTCGGTCCGAAAGGTAGGATTGTTTGGACTTCCTCCTCCTGTTACCCGTAGCTGTGCAACCTGACCACTCGAGCAGGCAGAGTATCTCCACGCAATAGCCGACAAGTTCATTGATGGATCCGTGTCCAATCATATACTTCAAACTCTCGACGATGATGAGATCAGCAAACTCCTGACAAGTATTCGGGGGATAGGACAGTGGACTGTCAGCATGTTCCTCATGTTTGATCTAAGGCATCCCAACATTCTGCCGTGCGGGGACCTTGGAATACGCAAAGGCATGTCAATCTATTTTTCCATGAAGGGCACAAAGAAGGCAGGGAACAAGGTGTACCTCCCAACGGTATGCTGCCCTTGTATCGCCATCGCGTACAGCTCACAACCGGAGGCTGATATTCTTTCCTCTTGTAGCCTCTCGAGATGACCGAAGCCGCGCGGATATGGGAGCCTTGGCGAAGTATCGCCAGCTATTACATGTGGACGGTTGCTGACACGAAGACGATAGGGGACAGCTGAGCTTGGAAAGAGAGATTGATTGGCTTTAGTCGAACTAAGTCGTATTTCTGATTACGACTGTTGCACTGGGCGGGAGCAGGCCCGTCCACTTCCTGCCTCCCCCCCCCGCTC
>JADGJA010000777.1:0-10854 GCA_027596035.1 Thoreauomyces humboldtii | reverse complement strand
GGGGAGGGGAGGGGGAGGTCTGACCTTTCGGCGTCGAGGAACTGAAGGTAGTACTTCTCGTAAGCCCTTCGCAGATCGTCGTCGGTGACCGCATAAAGACCATGCTGAAACGTCTGCTCGTCCTCCAACGACTTGAATCCCTGTTTCGTTCACACACACCCATCAGTTTTCGACATTCCTTCACGTGACCCATATCTCCCTTTCGACTCTTTCCAGTACGCACCCTCAACGCGCCTCTGAGCGCCCCGACGACCAGCCCCGCACTGGTGCTCTTGGCGCTAGCGTACTTGTACGCCGCCGACGCCGTGGCGGTCTCGACGTTGAATCGACTGCAGATGTCGTGGAACCCGCTCGGGGTTCCGAGGGACTCGAGGATGGCGTAGAATTCGGAGACGGCCTTTCGGGGTTCGGAGGATTCGTAGAGCTCGAACGAGAGCATCCCGGTCCAGAGCGATATGTGGATCGACGCGTCGTACGCGTACCCTTGTCCTCGTATCGATGTGTAGAGCGGGCCCTCGGACCGACTGAGGAGTTCGGCTAGCAGGAGAACTGGAGATGGGAGAGAGTACCAAGTAAAGATGTCAACGAGGGGGCTTCCGGGAAAAGGGAGGTTCAGGAATCAGCGGACGAGTAGAGTTTTACCTGGGAAGTAATCGGGATGTGGATGAGGGTTCACGATATCGCACGGAACGATCTGAGACAGGAAAGTGGTGGTGACGCCTTGGATGGGCACCAGGACCGAGTTCCCGAAGGACATGTCCGCCAGCCCCAGGTCGTACGGTCGTCTCGGGAAGGGGAAAGGGGAAGCGAGCGACTTTTGTACCGTCGCTGTCACCGTCCCCTTCCTCGAACCCGATCCCGACCCGGTCTTCCGCCTCTTGGACGTCGTCGTCACTTTGGAAGTCAAAGCGAGGGTCCTGAACTTGGCGACCTCCTCGTCCCAGATGCCCGCCACGTCTCGAACGAGGTCGACGGACTCTCCTGTACTGACGGCGATCTGCGCGAACCCAGGTCCGACGGGACTGACCCCACCGTCCACCAGGAGTGTCCGGATCTGTTCGAGGGCGACGACGATCTGCTTCGTCTTTCCGGCCTTGCACTTTTCCAGAACGTCCTTGATGAACTCCTCCTGTCGGAACAAGCTGATGGCGAGATCGTTCTTCATGCCTTCCGGTGCCTCATCAGGCCGGTCGAAGGGAAGGGTGAATCGGGAAGCGATGCTGGGTAGCATGTCGGATCCGTCGCGCTTGGATTCGACGATGGCGCTTAGCGAGTTCTTCGCGATGGAAACGATGCGTTCTTCCGTAAAGGTCGAGAAGGCGAGGACCTGGAACAGGAACCTCGCCAGTTTCGAGAACTCGTCACGTTCGGTGCTGGCGCACATCATGAACATCTCGCTCAGCCAGCTCGCGCTCCAGAGATCGTTGCCGAACCCGACGGAAGCTTCGTATGAGACGCAGAGGTCCGCCGCTTGTCGAGCCACGTCCCGGTAGTCCACGATGGTGGGTTTCCCTTCTCGGGAAGGGATGGCAAGTGGGGTCTGGAAGAGGAGTTCCTGGAACAGGACGAGGTAGGGACGTAGGTTTTCGGGTATGTTTCCGGTATGGATGCCTATCCTGAGTTGAGCGAACATGGTCTCCGTCTTGACAACCTGTACCGTTTCGAAGGGACGTGCGGATCCGTCGGCCGACGGTTCCATCGTGACCACCTCCATGGACGACCTCAAGGAAGCGGCCTTGGTGACGTCGGGCACGGGAGGCATGGTGGCGATGACATCTTCGGTGAGGTTGACCTTGTTGGCGAGCACCGCCTCTTCGAGCTTACGTCCGAGTTCGAGGAGCCCTTCGGGTCCGATCTTCTTGACCCTCGCCTCGTGCTCCTCCGTCTCACGTTTCGAGAGCGTGTCCGCCAGTTTGCGGTCCGGGGTCATGAGCACCTCCACCATGGGAGCGTCGATGAGCCACTTTCGGACGAGATCGCTCCAGAACGACAAGGGAAATGTCGCGAGCTCGTCGAGGACCTGCAGGATGCCCGCTCTCGTTCCAAAGACGGGTTTACCGCCCTGTGCCCTCGTGTCCTCGAGTTCCGATCGCGCGGCGAGGTAATGACGGACCACGTCGGGAATGATGTATGAGACGCAACACTCGGTGGGATCCTCCTCCAACGCCTCCATGATCTTTCTCCTGTGACGAGAAAGCGTTGCTTGCATGGCGTCTTTGTTCTTTGGACCGTTGGTTGCAAAGTCCTTCAGGATGTCCATGAGCATCGAGTGGTAAACTTTCGGCTCGAAGAGATCGTCGCGCGTCTCGGCGCTTCCATCCTCGCTTCCCTCGGACCCATCCTCCGAGTCCTCTTCCGAGCCGCCAGATTCGGACTGGTCCGCAGAGCCCTCGGACCCCTGGACGGATCCAGCATCGTCCGACGCGGCGTCCGACGGATACGGAACGCCGCTGAAGACGAGCTCGATGGCGGTCTCGACGAATCCACGGATGTCAAAGTCCACCTGGGAAGCATAGGGGTCCTCGCGCTCGACGAACTGCTGGAGGATCGGGGACGCGGCCGTCTCCTGCAGGTAGCGGAACAGAACATCCAAGGCGACGATGTTGAAGACGTCCTCGGACGATGGACCGCGCCATCCGAAAGCGATGGATCCGAGTTCCTCGTCCGACGACGGGAACTTGACCGTCTCGGAGATGACGTCGCCGGGAGCGCCGGGTAGTCGTGGAAGGTCGATGACGGGGACCACGGACGCCTTCCTGTCCGACTGCGGCGTCAGGAGGCCTCTGACGGCCGTGAGCTTCTGGAAGACCTTCTCCGGCTCGATCTGCCCGCAGATGATGGCCGTCAGGTTGTCCAGATGGTAGAAGCGACGATGGTACTCGACGATCTCCTCGTTGGTCAGCTTGGCGACCTCGTGGGTGAGGCCTCCGCATTCCCGCGAATACGTGGTCTCGTTCTGGAACAGCAGACGACGCATGGAGAGGTCGAGGACGTCGGGCTCCGTGTTCTCCCTGCCCGCCATCTCGCAGTAGACGACGCCCTGGTTCTTTCCGGTGGCATCGCAGTGGTACACCTCGGTCACGAACTGCTCCTCGGACAGGGTCGGGAAGAGCACGTGCTCCAGGAACACGGGCAGGACCTCCAACGTCCCCTCTGCTCCGGCCGTGGTGATGGTGTATGCGGTGTGGTCCTCGGTGGTGTAGGCGTTGGTGCCGGTGCTGAGTCCCCTGGTGGCGATGCTGTCCAGATAGCCTCGCTTGTGGTCGTTGAGGGTGGAACCGCAGAAGATGAGGTGCTCGAGGGTGTGGGCCAGACCGTTGTCCTTTTCGGCGAGGGTGGGGACGAGGATGGCCGACGAGACCAGAGGACCGGGCGTAGGACAGAAGACGATGCGGAAGCTCGAGTCCTTGTGCTTGTAGGTTGAGATGGTGGTGGGAGCAGCAGGTAGCGGGAAGCTGACCTCGTTCTCGAGCGTGAAGTGGGAGGTGGTAGTCGTCATGGTCCGTCGTGCACCTGCTGCCGGCAGGCGAAGTTGTGTCTGGAGGGACCGAAGGGGGGCCGCAAGTGGTGATGTCGTCGTTGGTGAGACGAAGGGGAAAGGGCGCCCTTGCGAACGACAGGCTGCAAGAGGAGGAGGAGGGAGGAGGGTGGTGGTGTTGGTTGTCCTCCTTCCGATGAACAGAGACGATGCACGATGCCACATGCAACAGCGACGCAGGATGCCACCCCAGTGCGAGTCGTCGTCGTCGTCCCCCCTTCAAGAAGGCGAGACGTGGGAACTGTTCGCGCTGTCGGACGCGCCAGCCTAGGCCTCGCCAGCGTGGAAAAAGCCTCAACCCCAGATGGGCAAAACTTCCCCGAGAGTTCAAGGGACGGGACCGTCACCTTGCTCCTGCACGACGATGAGTCAAGGGACCGTCGTCGCCGCGGTGGTGGTGTTGGAGATTCTCGGTCGCGTTGGGAGCGACGGCGTTTCGACGGTCCGTGCGCCTTGAAAACTCGCAAAGGATTGGCTTGCATGCGAGATGTGCTCCGACCGACGCGGCTCATCGGAAGCTCGAACCCTCGATCGAAAATTGAGAGCAGCAAGGGGGGCAAAGGGGACAGAGCGCAGGAAGATGAAGCAGGGTGCCACCTCACACGTGAGAAGAACAAGAGAACTGCCGGAACATTTCGCAATCCGTGGATGAGAGCGCCAAAAGGACGAACCCGGGACGAAGCCCAAAGGAGCGCCATATAGGTAGGGAAGCAGACCCATACTGTATCGGTCATGCCATCGATACATTGGACGTCGGCCCGCCGTACCGTGTCTCGAGTCTATCTTGTACCCCGTACGGTCACCTCTCTCCTCTTTTCGGAACTTGTGAATGAAATCACATTCAAATCATAACCCCCCTCTCACGAAAAAGTACTGTCAACCGATATGTCTCCCACTGACCACGATCCCTCGCGGGCCGGGCAAAGGTCCCACCTTCGGATGCGCCCTTCCGACCAGGATCCCCGCCAACCCCCCCTGTCGCGTTCCCGAAGGCGCCGACACCGGCCTCGTCCCCCGAGGAACCGTCCATCCTGATCCTGATCCACCTGTCGTGGTCGTGGTGGTGGTGGTGGACGTGGCCGTGGACGCGATCCCGAGCGGAAGGAGGGATTCCGGTGGTGATGGTTTCCTTTGCTGCTGCTGCTGCTGCTGTTGTTGATTCTGAGTTTGGTGATGTTGTTGTTGTTGATGATGATAGTGATGTGCTTGTTGTTGTTGTTGATGATGATGTTGATGGTAGGGTAAATGTGATGGTACCACCTGGTCGGGATCTTGGACGGATGTCAGACTTCCCGGTACCCCGAACCTCGAGACGGGCGCCGACCTGGGTCGTCCCGCTGCGGCCCTCTCGATCCACTTGGAGATGGATCCGAAGGCTGCGGCTCGCGGTCCACCGTGGGAGGGTGGTGGGAGGACGACCGTCCCTCCTTGTCCGCCCGTCAGTGGCCCTGGCATTGGGACTGGCGCTGGTCCTGGTGTTGTCGAGGTCACGCTACCTCGTCGTGGGAATGAAGATGAGATCGCAGGTGACGGTGTCGACGGCAGGTCCGCTCCGATGCAAGACGTTGGTGGTAGTGATGGCGCTGGCGGGACGGCTTTCGGAGTGGCGTCGCTCGGTCCCGTTCCGATCCCCGCCATCCGGGCGGCTCGAGCCGCCGAAGACGTGACCGACGGATTGATGACGGGACGACGGAAATCCGTAGGGAGTTTCGTCACCTCGTCTCTCGGAACCCCTGCTCCAGCTCCTGTGATAGGAGCAGACGAGGGACGGTGATGTGGACGATGCGGTGAGTGGTGGGGTTGTTGCGTCTCTGGCGGTGGTGCTGGTGGTGCCGGTGCGTCGAATGTCGATGAAGCGGAAGATTCGGAGGAAGACGCAGTAGACTCTGTATCCTCTCCACCACCGTCCTCCTCACGATCCCGAATCCTCATCGCTTCATCATCGTCCTCGTCTTCATCTTCAGCAGACTCCCCCAACAACCCCAACAGATCGCGGATCTTTCCGCGCGTGGTCTCGTCCGGCGGTGCTTGTGCCGTGGTCGTGGCCACACCCGCGCCGCTGTCGCTCTGCACGAACGGTTGGAGGTGCCCCGTCAGTTGCGCGACGATGCGACGGTGCGCTGACCGCGTTTGTCTACGACGTCGGAGATGCGACTGGCCTTCGCCTTGTTCTCTTGCGAGACGACGGCAACTATGCCGCCGGCTGGCTGTTGGTTTTTCATGGTGGGAGAGTAGTTCAGCAAACCCTGAAAGATTCATGACGATAAGTGCAAGGGGTGAAGGGGTGGCAGGATACCTTCTACATCGTCCGACTCGAGTTCCACGTCACCGATGTGTATCACGCTTGCAGGCGCCTTCTGCGACAGCAATGTAGTCGTGGTGGATTTGTTCCAGGAAGCTCGAGAAAAGTCCTTGTTTCGACTACGATAGCGACCAGAACATTCAGCACCGCACCCATCGCTTGCACATTCCCGGCTCCCGTGCGAAAACATACCACCAGTCCTCCCAGTCCTCCTCCCCACCCTCCGGATCCTCTCCAGCCGGAACGGAAGACATCTCGGCCGCGACGGCCACGCCCTCCAATTCGGCTATCCTAGCGACGGCGACGGCTAGTCGATCGTGCATGGCTCGCGTCTGGAGACGTCTTCGTGCCAGTTCGCTGACCATCAGCACGCGTTCCGAGTCGGCGGTCGAGTTGATGAGACGGAGGGTCGTCACTTCTGTCGTGAGCTAAAAAGATTGTTAGACGGAAGTGAGTTTCATGTTCGTGAAAAAGAAGGGGTCTGTCTCGGTATACCTCCTTGTTGAGAGCGATGGTACGGTTCGTCTCTCCCATCATGATCCGGTTCTCGCGCTCCAGCAGCGAGATCCTAGCGTTGCACTTGTCGTGTTTGATTCGCTGTCAAAACCGACAAGTCAGTTGGGTCAAACTGGGAGAGTGGAGGTGCTACGTTGAGGTGTTTAGTGGAAATAGGATGTCTTACCGGTTCGTACTCGGCGGTCACTGCCTTACGTGTCTCCTCCTCCGCCTTCGTGACCGCCAACTTTGACGCTGCGATGATGCTCCGTTCGCGTTCTGGTAGGAGACACGGGTGTCAGAGGACACCACACACGAATGCCTGCGCACCCAATGAGATTCTCATATCTCACCAAGAGCAGTCTTGATCGTCTTTGTATCATAATCCTCGACGGTCATGCAAAGTTTCCTGTGTAGGACCCTCAGATGCGCCATGGACGTCCCCTGTCCACCCGCCGAATTCGAGTCGATCAACGAATCGTCCGTGTGGAACGATATGCTCGGTTTGATCATCTTGGTGAAGATCCCCTTCAGTTTCGTCCGTCCCGTCATCCCGGCTTGGGAGTCGTCCGACAGCGAGTCGTTGGAACCGGACGGAGCGAGACCGGGAGCGGTCATCCCGGCGATGATGGGGGATGCAGCGGTCGTGGTCGTGGTCACGGGGGTGGTCACGGGGAGGACAGGATGGATCGACACACCCGTCGATGCAGTCGCGGCAGTGGCGGCAGCAGCGGCAGCTCTCGAAGCTTTCACGTCCCCTTCCACCTCCCTAGCCTTCTTCACACCTTCGGCCAACGCGACCGCCTCGTCCCTTCCATCTTCCAACACCTCCAACATCCGATCGTAGAACGCGGCTTTCGAGAGCGCCGTCTTCTCCGTCGTGGCCGTGTTCATCACCCTTGCCGAATGGACCACCGTCATGAAGGCGTCCGGCTTGGGTTCGGTTCGGACGCCCGAGATGGTGGAACTTCGGAGACGGGAGGCGAGGGTTCCCTTCGGGACCGGTTTCCGGGGCGATGGGGACACGTCGGCGGATGACGTCGGTGATGACATCGGTGGGAGTGGTTGTGGCGATGGGTCGGTGCCGCTGGTGGAGATGAACGTCGACGTTGGCAACGCGGGTGCAAATCCCACGTTGCGGGGAGACGGTTGGACGTCCGAGACGGAGAGGATAGGATTCGGGAGGACATCTTGGGTGTCGCTTGATTGGCTCGTGTCTCGGATCATTGAGGGGGGTTTCTGATGCCCGTTCGCTTGCATCTGCTGTACGTTTCTCAGAGGGGTGTCCAAGACGGATGTCCAGCGGTGTGTCGTGCTCGCGTCGAACCTATCGAATGTGCGAGTTCGTCGCGCGTGGCTCACGCGAGGGAAAGCGCTACGAGACGCGTGCACTGATACCCGGCAAGAAGAGACATGCATCAAAGCTGCGGGGATGACGGCCTCACCCTTGGCCAGGCGTATCGCTCCTACTTAGACAAGTGCGCTCCCTACGGACACTTTGAACAGACAGCCTCGGGCATGAACCCCTAAGGCCCGTTCGAGTTTGTCAACAAGGACAAGCACTACTCTGCCGACGTCCCGTTGATACTACTCAACCGACCTCAGGACATGTGGGTTCTTGCTCCGTACTCGCTCGACGACATGCCACCCGCGAGCTTGGACCAGCCTGCAGCTTTGAACCGTGCGTCAGCCACAGGCCGAGGCAGAAAATGTCACCCTCCTCGCCACCCTCCCGGACGACGTCTTGTTCGAAATCCTGGAGCTCTTGCGTGACATGGACTTGTTCTCGGACCAGGGACTGAAGGGCGTCGTGGCTCTGCAATCTTCGTGCGTCGCCATGCGCGCTCGTCTCTTGGCACCTCACGTCGCAAAGTTCTACTGGCACAACTTTGTTGGCGAGAGCTTTTGGCATCCAGCTCGAGTCTGGCCGCATCATCCGACAGCCAGCGGACGACGCCGACGACGAGTCAGCTACGGCCGAGTTTTCGGCACACGCGAGCAAGGTTCACTACTGGACGGTGGTGTGGCAGTGGATGCAGTCGCCCTGCGCACGCAACCGACGGCGAATCCTGGGGCTGTACAACGCCTATGTAGGACCGCTGCGGCAGTTGCTGGAGGAAAGCGAGGAGGGATTTGCATTCGAGTGGCATGGGCCTGATTGAAAGCGCTGCATATGCAACTCCCCATCTCCCAACCAAAAGCCCCCATCCCATCTCTCCCCCTCAGATGCATACAGTCTATTTCCAACTTGCTCCCCCCCCCCCCCCCAATTATGGAGATGTGGCTCGTTATGTGTAATGGTAGTGCTATCTTCACTTGTAGACTTCAATCCCCAGACGCCAGACTCAGAGAAGCTGGCTTCCCCTCCCTCCGTCTCCCTTCATCAGGCCTCGGTCCGTCGCAGTTAGCTGGCGAACTCGTCGTTCCTGGCTGTCGGGCTGAAGGGGGGTTTGCCGCAGCCCTAACCGCGATAGAAGAGAAGCTGTCTACTTTTTCTTCCCGTCCACACGCATTCGCTTTTTTTCGCCTTTTTTTCTTTTTCCCACGTCTCTCTCTCTCTCTTCCCTCTCCTGTTTACTCCTGCATTACGGTACATACCTCTCGTTCGAACGAAAGGTCTACGAACAGCACAAAGCCCAACAGCACCCATCATCCCGGCAGCCACCCCAGCAGCGCGAGACGAAAGCAGCAGGCAGCACTCCCCCGTGCTCACCCAGACAACAAACAGAAAACAGACGCATCGCAATGGCTTTCGGTATGGTCCCACATACCCTCACCCCCCGCAGGGGCTAGAAGTATCCCTCCTCTTCCTCTTCGCCCTGCCATCTCTCTCTCTCTCTCTTGCACTTTTCTCTCTCTCTTTGCCGTCTTGCTCCCAGTTACACGCTCTCACTCTTCTTCTTTTCTCTCCTTGGTCTGACAGGCGGTGACCGTGGAGGCCGTGGAGGTCGTGGAGGTGGCCGTGGCGGATTCGGCGGTGACCGTGGAGGCGGTCGCGGTGGGTTCGGCGGTGGACGAGGAGGCGCCCGCGGCGGTGCCGTCTCAAAGTTCGGAGGCGGTGGTGACCGTGGAGGCCGTGGTGGACGCGGAGGTGGCGGTCGTGGCGACCGTGGCGGTGGTCGTGGACGCGGTGCCCCTCGCGGCGGTGCCCGCGGTGGAGCCCGTGGAGGAGCAAAGGTCGTCGTGGAGCCCCATCGTCACGAAGGCATCTTCATCGCTCGCGGAAAGGAGGATCTCCTCGTTACGAAGAACTTGGTCCCCGGAGAGTCCGTCTACGGAGAGAAGCGCATCAGCGTCGACGTGAGTCGTGTCTCTTTGCCTTTCCCATCCTCCGTGCTTCAGGGCGTCTCATCTTTTCCCCCCATCTTTGCAGAACGCGGATCAGACGAAGACCGAGTACCGTGTGTGGAACCCCTTCCGATCAAAGATCGCCGCCGGTGTTCTCGGCGGAGTCGACAACATCCACATCAAGCCTGGAGCAAAGGTCCTCTACCTCGGTGCCGCATCCGGAACATCGGTCTCCCACGTTGCCGACGTTGTCGGCCCCACCGGTCTCGTCTACGCCGTCGAGTTCTCTCACCGACCGGGACGTGATCTCATCAACATGGCCAAGAAGCGCACCAACGTCATCCCAATCATCGAGGATGCCCGTCATCCCCACAAGTACCGCATGCTTGTCGGCATGGTGGATGTCATCTTCGCCGATGTTGCCCAGCCCGATCAGGCTCGTATCGTTACCATGAACGCCCACATGTTCCTCAAGAACGGCGGCCACGTGGCCGTTTCCGTAAAGGTATGGCCATCTAGAGCTATATGTCATCATCAGGAATGAAATGGAGTGCTCATCTTCTCTC
Organism: Thoreauomyces humboldtii; assembly: GCA_027596035.1. Taxonomy (NCBI): domain Eukaryota; kingdom Fungi; phylum Chytridiomycota; class Chytridiomycetes; order Spizellomycetales; family Powellomycetaceae; genus Thoreauomyces; species Thoreauomyces humboldtii. The sequence continues at coordinate 665 of JADGJA010000777.1, read as the reverse complement.
TCTCAGGCAAACTGTATCGACTCCACAGTCGCGGCCGACATCGTCTTCGCCAAGGAGGTCAAGAAGCTCGAGGAGGAGCGCGTCAAGGCTCAGGAGCAACTCACCCTCGAGCCCTACGAGCGTGACCACGCTCTGGTCATCGGAGTGTACCGTCGCCAGAAGAAGACGAAGGCTTCGGAATAAAGGAATAGTGGATTCGTCAGCTAGTTCTACTTTTCCCTCGACCTTGTCGTCCCATGCATCCTTATTTTCCTTCCATCCTCCCCCTCTCTGCATCGCCTTAGCCTTATCCCTTCCCTTTCGCATGACCTGGAGCGTGCACACACGCACGCTCTAGTTCTCTTTCTCCCGTTATCTCCCTTTTTCCTGGTCTATATTTTATTTTTTGCCCACTAGCTTGCCTTTGAACCTCTACAAGAAAAAAACACTCACTAAAAACGTTTGCCTCATGTTGGACTTTGGATCGGCATTTGCCTTGCGGTGAGCTACGATGTGACAATCGGGCAGTATTGCGTGGGACGTTCCGACAATCGAAAAGAATCAAAGTCCCTCCTACTCTCAGGAAGCGTGCTCGAACCACATGCAGCCGCAGGACGCACTGCACTGTCTTGTACGAGACATGATCGTCGGACAGCCTAAATGTGGCTGTGTTAATCATTTAGCCC
>JADGJA010000776.1:0-10428 GCA_027596035.1 Thoreauomyces humboldtii | reverse complement strand
TTTTTTTTCCCCCGGGCCCACCACTTACCCGGTCCCGGTTGGGGGGGGGTCGGTCGGGGGTCGGGGCCCCTTATTGTTTTACCCCCCCCCCCCCCCCGCGGGCGGACGCGCTCCTTCACCGACGTTGGTCGAAGCGTAACCAAGGATAAGACACCTGGGAGCTGGGAGGCTTGGGGGACAGCGGCCCGCGCGTTTTGGGTCTTCCCTTTCTGAGCAGTGGGACCCGCCATGATTGCAGGTGGTCGTATTTCTGGGTGGAAGCGACAGTGGCGGATACCACAAGCTCGTCCCCCAATCAGCATGTTCTGGGGTACCAATTGGTGTCTTCAGGGGGTAATTGGTGTCTTCAGGGGCAACGTGGTTAAAAATAGCATTCAATTTTGCGTCTTCATTAAAAATCGCATCCAGTTTAGCGTCTTCAGGGGTACTAATGAGCGTCTTCAGGAGTAATTTACCGTCTTCAGGGTAATTAACGTCTTTAACAGTACCAATTGGCGTCTTCAGGGGTAATCTAGCGTCTTCAAGGATACTAATTGGCCTCCGGGAGTAATTGGTGTCTCCAGAGTAATTGGCGTCTTCACTAAGAATAGCTTCCAATTTAGCATCTTCAGGAGTAATTGGCGTCTTCAAGGGTACTAAATGAGTGTCTTCAAGCGTGATTGTCGTCTTCAGGGGTATGTGGCGTCTTCAGGAGACAATTTGCGTTCCGAAGAGGTATTCTTCAGCAACGTCATAATCGGCGTCTTCAAGGAGTAATGGCAGATGAGAATAGAATCCAGTTTAGCGTCTTCAGGGTTATTTGTGTGCTCAGGGGTACCTGATCAGTGTCTTCAGGGGTAATCAGTGTCTTGAGGGGTAATTGGTGTCTTCAGGGGGTAGTTGGCGTCTTCAGGGGTTATTGGCGTCTTCAGGGGTAATTGGCAATTTTAAGGAGTGTTAATTGGCGTCTTTGAAGGGCTAATTGGCAGCTAAACAAGGACAATGGGTGTCTTCAAGGGTCCAATTGAAGTCTTTAAGGGGTAAAGGGCATCTTCAAGGGGTACTAAGCAGCGTCTTCAGAGACATTAGGGTTAGGGTCTTCAGAAATACTTGGCGTCTTCAAAGGGTACTTGGCGTCTTCAAGGGTAGTTGGTGTCTTCAGGGGGGTTATTGGTGTCTTCAGGGGCAATGTGATTAAAAATAGCATCCAATTTTTCGTCTTCAGGGTAATTGGTGTCTTCACTAAAAATCACATCCAATTTAGCGTCTTCAGGGGTAATTGGCGTCCTCAAAGGTACTAATCAGCGTAGTCAGCGTCATTAATTTACCGTCTTCAGGGTAATTGGCGTCTTTAAGGCTTGTCCTTATAATGTGGCGCTTTCAACTTTGACCAGAAAACTTGGTCCACTCCTCCCCATGTGATGAGTGCCACCTTCTATTTTAAGGCATCGGAAGTATGACTTTTCGACACCGACCCAGGTATCGATTTAAAGAAACCAGCCGGGCCAGAGTAGCAGACGGGCTAGCATGCATAGCGTTCATGGTATACTGAGGTTCCCGAATCTCAAAAGAGGCAGTGCAACCTGCGCGGTCAAGACCATTTACTTTCCACAGACAACAGAGCAAGATATAAATCACAAGGGGGAAAAAGCAGAACAAAAAATTGGGAGAAAGGAGAGAGAATTGGTGACTGGACCAGCCAGGCAAGGCGAAATGCTCTCGAGCACATGAGAGAAAGAATGATGAGTGGGAAAAGACGCAGAACAAACAAAACAGGGGGAGAGGAGAGGCCCACGCCTTTCCGGAGGTGCAAGGCCCCACCGAGGGTTTTCCCGAAGCGACTGACAGGCAAGGGGAAAAGGGAGGTAGGAGAGGACATCACATCGAGTGGGAAGACACAGAAGACGGATGGCTTTCTTAGCCTCTCTCGCGATTGGGGATCTCAATCACAGGTGAGATTGCTTCCACCCGGACACGTCATCGACCCCGTCCTGCTGGACTTGACGGTGAAGATGATCAGACCGATGACGGCGGCGGTGACGAGCAGGAAGACCACGGACAGTTTGACGGGACTGGCGGCGAAACCGACGCGGATGGCGTCGATGTCCTGCACTTCCAGGGCGAAATCGGGTTCCCGATGTCGATGACCGTGAGGTTCGGCAGGAACGTCGATGATAGTGTCCGTGTCCAGCTCGCCTTCCCGACACCGACCCTGCACGACGTCGTGCGTGTCGTAACCGCCGAACTGGAGGTTGTTGATGTCGATCTTTCGTTTTCCAGATATCGGATCTGATGGAGGAGGAGAATGATGAGTTTCTGCCATTTACCGCGAAGGGGAAAAGGCCACGAGCCAGTTTCGTTTTTTACCGAGTATCCCATGGCAATCGATTTCGAGATGTTTCCTGATGACCGACTTTCGGCCCGTCCATCGGCACCCGCCGACGCACTTTACCTCGTCGTCGTCGCGCTTGTCCCTGAACGGACACATGACTGGGATCTCCTCCAGAACGAGCATGGACTCCTCGTCGTCGGGCAGGATGATGCGTCGACGTCGCTTCGGAGCCGGCGTATCGACAGTGGTTTCGTCAGCCTGCTCCTCGCCGCCGTCCAGGGTATCGACGCTGGCCTGTGGAGCGATTCCGAGCTCCAGATCCCGTTCCCGTTCTTCATGCCCAGCGACGGCTCCGATCTGCGTCATCTCGTGAACGGATGTCGGTCTCGCGCTCGACCGCCTGTCGCCGAGATCGATGACCTCCACATCAGGCCCCGTCATCGCGTGGACGGACGTCGCACGAGTGCTCGTCCGTCCTTCCGCAAGATCAACCTGCGTGGCCGACGGGTCCGTCTCGGCCAGGACGCCTGCATGTTCGTGGTCCACCTCCGTCTGACTGTCGAAGCCGTCGGACTTTGAACCGACGACATCTACGGACCACTCCACGACGTCCTCCAGATCGGCTCTGCAGAACGGACACGTCGGATGCTGACGCACCCAGCCCGCCGCGCACTCTGCACATATTCGATTTCCGCAGCAGGGAAGACGCTTCATCCGTTGTGGGAGGGTGAAGCAGAGCGGACAGACCAGGTTCTCGTAGACGCCGCCGGGAGACGTGGGATTGGGTTGTGGGCCCGAGCGAGGAGGGAGGGAAAAGTAGTCGACGGCGCCTTGTCCAGCGCCAGGCGTCGGCGGCCTTGCCTTGGGTGTCGACGGTCTGGCTCCGGATGTCGAGGAGCGGCCGCCCAGTGTTGGTGGACGAGGTCCTGGTGACGACGTGCGTGGAGTGTCCGGATTCGTGGAGCGAGGACATGGCTCGTTGGTGGTGGAAGCGGAAAGCGGATACGGAGCTATGCGCTGCTGGTTGGTTGAATGGGGCTGTGAAAAGTTGAAGACGGCAGGAGAAGGGAGCGGTGTCCCAAGAGGAAGTGAATCTACACAGTACTATGGCCAACCGACATCAGCAAAGCCAGATCGGATCGTCCTGAAAAAGCAGACAGCAGGAGTAGATGGGTACCTGCAAGCCGACCACGAGGTGGTGGTGGCGTGGCATCTCTGAGAACTTTTGTACAATGGAGGACTACGCTGCGTCAGGCGAGAATGTCCAAGGTGGCGAAATCGCGATGCGAGAAGAGACGTTCAAGGTTTTGATGTGTTCCAAGGATCGCCTCTAGTAAGAACGGATGTACTATACAGTAGAGGTTGGGAGCACAGGGAGCGTTCGGTCGATGTGTTCGTGCGGGGACCACAACACGGGTGAGCGATGAAATGGAGGAGAAGCGTGGCCTGTGATGAGATGTGGGTCTGGTGCGACTGGAAACGATGAGGTCGGGGAGTAGATTTTGGAAAGAAGCGTGCGATGCTGTGTGCGACGACGAGGGAGATGGAGAGAAGCGTGAGGTGGCAGAGAGACCGAGAGCGGGGGGGGGCGGAAGCGTAAGAATGATCCGCCGCAGGAAGGGAAGGCCTATTCGATGATGATGCTCACGACAGAGAGAGAGAGAGAGAGAGAGAGCGCAAGTGCCGTGTTCAACGTGTTGATGGTTTGATGGTGATGTCGAGAAGAGCAGGAGAGGTCCGAGGAGCCTTTCGTGACGTTCGTGTGTGTGTGTGTGTGTGAGTGTGCAAAAAAACGGGTGGAAGGAACGGAAAGGGCACAAGGTGGTGTGTGCTGTACGAGAGGGTGGGTGATGACGTCCGACCTGCCACTCCCCCCAGCAAGGTACGGTACGGACATCGTAACCCTAAGTAAGAAAGTTCCATTTGCTTGGTAAACAGGGCTTTCACGGACAGACGGTGGGTGGAGCTATACGTCGCTGCCGCGGGATCCATCACGAGGCAAGTCGGACCGTCGTTTCATGCGGGTAGCGGGCCGTTACCAATGTCCGCAACCTTGAACCGCGCACCGGCAAAAAGCTAATCCCAGGTCATGATGTCCCGTGAACTCCCGTCATCCGATAGCTCGATTTGTACAGTCGTATTCCAGAGCAAAAAAAAGGGTTCATATGATTACAAAAAAGGGATGGTAGGGACACTACACGGCATTCAAACAAACCGGGCGAGATCACTTGCGGATGTGCACCTCGACGTCCCTAGGCGTTGCCGTCCTGTCCTGCCACGACTTTGCTCCGTTGCCAGCCAAGCTCACACCGCCGAGACCAGCTGCGGCCTTCCAGAGCAGCTCGGGACGACGCGCGGCGCGAGGAACGGCGTAGCCGAGTAGTCCCGCAGAGGTCACCGTGGCTATGTCATATCCGGTGCGGGTCTGGCCCTGCTGCAGGAAGTAGGCCGACGTGGCGTACGCGGCTCCCACCGTTCCGAGGACGAATGCGGCGGCGGGAGATCGGAGGGTAACGTGCGCGTATCCTGCCGACGTCGCGGCGGCTGCGGCCAGAACGTAGTGCGGGAGAGGGTCGACCTTGGTAGCAAGACCGGTGAGGGCTCCGGCAGTGGACTCAACCTTGGTGGCGTTAGGATCCCTGACTTGAATGGTAGGGGCCGACGTGGTCGCAGAACTCGTGGCAGACGAGAGTCGGTTTCTCGTGTCCTCAGCCTTCTGCTGAACAGTGTGGGCAGCGTCTTCCGTCCTTTGCTGAATGGTGTGTGCAGCGTTTTCAGCCTTTCGTTGCATGGTGTGCACAGCGGATTCGGTGGCTTGGCGAGCATCGTGGCCAGCTTCCTGGGCGGCCTGCTTTGGCGAAGATCCACCGAACCATGATGACCAGCTGGATGATGCCTTCTGTTCGACGTCTCGCGCCGCGGCCTCGGCCTTGCGCTCGGCATCCGTCGCGGCAGCCTTGGTGCTAGCCCAAGCACTCTCAGCCTTTCGCTCAACGTCGTGGACCGTGTCCTTCGCGGTCTGCTTGGCACCCCACCACGATCGCTCTGCGGATGCCTTGGCAGCGTCCGCATTCTCCTTGGTTGCATCGAGAGCATGAGCACCCGTCACCTCAGCATCGCGCTTGGTGGCTTCCGCCGAGTTCTTGGTCTGATACCAAGCTGCTTCCGCCTTGCGTTCGGCATCGGTGGCACTCGCCTTGGTGTTGGCCCATGCGTTCTCGGCCTTGCGCTCAACGTCGTTGACGGCGTCCTTGGCGGTCTGCTTGGCACCCCACCAGGAGCGCTCCACAGACGCCTTCGCTGCGTCAGCCTTCTCCTTTGTCGCATCGACGACCTGGGCACCCTTTGCCGCGGCGTCGTGCTTCAAGTTCTCGGCGGAGGCTTTCGTCTGGTACCAAGCAGCTTCGGCCTTGCGCTCGGCGTCGGTGGCGGCAGCCTTCGTCGTCGACCATGCGTTCTCGGCCTTGCGCTCTGTCTCGTTGACGGTGTCGTTCACGGTCTTCTTTGCTCCCCACCAGGAACGCTCAGCAGTGGTCTTTGCAGCGTCAGCCTTCTCCTTTGTGGTGTCCCACGCTTGCGCACCGACCTCGTCTGCGCGACGGGAGATGTTGGCGGCGCCATCCTCGGCTTTCGAGATGGTGCTGGCAACCGTTTGCTTGACGGTGCTGTAGCCGTCCTTGGCGATGTCCGCCGCGTAGGCGGCCGAGCTCTGCGCCTTCTGTGCAGCGGTCTGTGCCACTTCCTCCGTCTTCTTCTTGGCTCCCCAGATGGAGGACAGGAACGAGTCCTTTGTCTCCTCGGCCTTGTGCTCGACGGTGTGGAGAGTGTTCTGGACCGAGTCGGAAGCGTTGTGCGCGACCTGCTCGGTCTTGGACTTGGCGCTCCAGAGGGCCGAGACGGCCTTGTCCTTTGCCTCCTGGGCCTTGTGCTCGGCCGAGAGTGCGGTGTCGACGACGGCTCGCTTGGCGATGTCGTAGTCCTGGGCGACGACCTGCTCCGTCTTCTGCTTTGCTCCCCAGAGGGAGCTCATGAAGCTGCTGCCGGCCTCGTCGGCCTTGCGGGAGATGTCGACGGCCGTGTCGGATGCCTTCTCGGTGGCCGATCCGACGGCGTGCTTGGTGCGCCCGTACTCTTCCTTCGCGATGGCTTCGGCGCGGGAAGCTGCGTGGCGGACCTTGTCGGCAGCCGCCTCTCCGGCCTGGTCGACGCGTCGCGATGCCTCGGCGGCACGGTCGGCAGCGAGGTCGCCGGCGTCCGAGAGGGCGCGCTTGGTCCGTGCGGCTCCCTGCTGCCCGGCGTTCTCAGCGGCGTGGACGGTCTCCTCGACCTGCTTTTTGGCGCCGAACCATCCGGAGAAGAAGCCATCCTTGGCGTCGGCTGCCGCGGAGGAGGCCTTGCGATCCGCGTCGGCGGCCGCACCCTTCACGTTGTCCTTGAGCTGGTTGGCGCCCTCTGCTGCTGCCGCCGCGTAGCCCTGCGCGCCTGCCTTGGCGTCCTCCAACCGTTGCTTTGTGTAGAACGCGACGTCCTCTGCGGATTGCTGTGCTGCGTGCGCAATGTTCTTTCCTGATGTTCGACTGTCCGTGGCAGCGTGTGCGGCTACAGAGCAGGAAGGGGAAGCGTGAGCCACGTCGCGCCATCCACACCCGGGAATTCTGAAACCCGAGAGAGTTTCTGCCTTACCATCCTCTGCGGTCTGCTTTGCCTCGTGGGCAATGTCCTCTGCGCGCTGCTGGGCGTTGTGGACTGGGTCTGATGTGCGGTTTGCGATGACCATCGTGTGTAGGTATGTATGTATGGGGGGTGAGATGGAATGGGAGGAAATGGGAGGGGGATATATGTATGGTACGAGTTGATCTTATGAAAGAGAGTTCAAGGCATTCTGGGGGGAAGCTGGCTCCATATATGATATATCAGGGCAACCGGAAAAGCGTCAAGTAATACTGCGACGTGGTGGAGGGAACGACGAGAGGTGACGTCGTGCGAAGAGGAGGCAGGCTGCGTCATCTCTCATTTGCAGTTTGGAGAGTAGACCTCTGAATTCGACAGCGGCAAGGAAGAGGCCTCAGATCTGCTGTCCAAAACCGTCCTCGGCTCCTCCCCGCTTCTGTGACTTTCTGAAACGTGTGCACAGACGGAGGGCTTGAGAGGTTGCGTTATTGGTTATGGTCCTCTTCCATTTCCCATGCCGCAAGGGTGTTTGTATCTCTTGGCCCGTCACGTCCCCTGAAACCGCACTTCATTTCATTTCCCAACCGCTATACCCCATCCAGTTCTGGCCCGTTTTGCCCCACGCCGTTCTGATTGTGCCCGCTGCCGGCCATGGGAACACGTACAAATACTTCGGTCCGTGGCCCTTGACCCTGTCTTGAATCTATAGCCAACCATCTCTCTCTCTGAACAAAGTATACTGCAATCTCACATCATGCACTTCAAGTACCTCTTCGTATTCCCCTTGATCGCTCTCGCCGTCGCAGCCCCAATCCCCGCCGACACCCTCGCCGTCGCCGACGGTGCGAACGAGGCCGTCGCCACACAGTCGGATCCAACCCTGTCCGCCACCAACACCTCCCCTCCTCCCAACCCCCTGCCCCTCGCAGACGCCGAACCTGTCCAGGCCGTGGTCCCGGTCGCCGCCACCGGAGGAGACGACAGCATTCCCTCAAGGTCCGACAAGAGGAGGGCGTGAAGGCCCCTTCTCAAGAGTCTTCTGGTCCTTTTGGTGTACATAGATCTTCCTGTAAATTCCACAATAAAGACATAGCCCACACATCTATCTCGTCGTGAAGATGCGCGCGCATGTGCTGTTTGGACAGCGCGATCAAATCGCAAAAGGCAAGATCCTGATATCTGAGAGACTGTGGGAAAAGCACGTCGCACTGAAAATACGGAAAACTCAGACTTCCCGGTATTCATCCCGGTGCTTTGTTCCACGTTCAAAGGAAAGCTGGGGTTCACAAGGTTCGGTTGTCGGGGCAGTCGAGCGAGTTGACCTTCTGTGCTTACCTGATGGATCGTCGCGTCTGTGTCTCCCTCAACTCCGCCCATTTTCTACGCTACAGCGCACTCCCAGGCGCGCCTCCTCCAAGGCGGAGTTTCGCTCACTGAAAGACAACACGCATATCCTATAGCTACGTGCTGTCACTGTCATCGACTGATCATACCTCGTCAGGAAGGACATCTCCTACGATCCCATTGGACGAACGGCGGTATATCGTTATACCTACCGTACATTGGCGAAACAAACTACCAGCACAGAGTCTGAGCACAATCAGAACCGGGCTTCAGACCCTTCCCGAACTCCGCCTGCAGTCAAGCGTATATCTGTGTCCTACCCTTGAAGCTAGCACGATTCGCCCGATCGCATACATCCAATCCGCCTACCATTGTACTGCATCAGAAGCAACCGGTGTGAGTGAACGGTTTGTGGTTGCGGAATATGAAGACACCGGTGGTCAAGCAGCCTATTGCGGAGTCGCCTTGCGCTCCCACTGGTCGTCCAAAGCGAGCTCAGGTCAAGAACGCATGTGGTGAGTTTACCGAAGACATCTCGCTAAACGAAAAGGAAGCGGAAACTGATTGATTTTCTTTCTGCCTTCCTATCATCAGTCAATTGCCAGCGCGCCTGCAAGAAATGCGATGACACCAGACCGTGCATACGATGCACAAAATTCAACCTGGGCGACACGTGCGCCGACTCGGAAAGGAAGGAGAGAACGAAGGGTACGCTGAAGACGCTGTCCTCCTCCGAGTTCACCAGTCGATCTGCGCTCATGTCTCACTGAACACAGGCCTTCGTCGCGGGGAGTACAAGCGAATCAACAATATCCACTCACTTCCGGTACTTGGTGCAGGTACGTTATGGCTCTCGTCGAAACTAGCCTTCGGCAAAACATAACACGTCCATTTTCCTTTCCTAGAACTAAGTCGGCGACTATCAGCACGCCTTGACCCAGTAACCGGACGGTCGGCAAACCATGGTGCCGGGGAGACACGACCAAGCAGCAGCGAGCGTCTTGCGGAGCTCATGGCAGCCTACGATGCCACGAAGCAGCGCGGAGGACCATTCACAGGTCTGCGACCGGCAGATGCGCTCGCTTTAACCACAGGTCCGGTACCTGCTCGCGCTCAGCCTCTACCGGTGGCCTCGCGTCGCTTGCAACCTCTGGGTGGTCCATCTACTTCAGAGAGCACGCTTCCTCGTTCCATTGGCAATCCGTTCTTACAGCCGGTTCCGGAAACTGGTCTGGCTTCCCACCCTCGACCATCGAGTGAAGGGCTCGTGAACCGATCGGACACGGAATCTCCTCCCTGCGAGCACCAGGACCCACCGAACGTGAGACCGAGAGCTCCTGAGGGAAAACAGAATTCGAAGACTTCCTCTACTCCTTCGACAGGTCGTCACGCTCAGCAGGGCCAGGTGGCCAAAGCGGCGGAGTTTGAGCATGGCAGGGAGTCGTCTCCTTCCTCGAAATCTCCAACTCAAGAAGGTCTCAAGAGCGATGCCGAGTCTCTCTCTGAAATCCCTGCAGCGAGTCAAGCTCGGCGTTCTTCGACGACAAAAGTGGTTGCAGTGCAGACAGTGGACCCTGCTAGCCCAGCGCTGTCTTCCTCAGCAGGACCAGCAGCAACCAGATTGGACCCGCCACCGCAACCTGCACGCCGAGTCCAGGGTGTCAGGCAAGATGAATCGCTCTCTCCAGTTCCAGCAACTACCATTCCTCCGCCACAATGTGATCCCCTTCCTCCGCCACCACCAGCGACGGGTTCGACAGAACCGAGCTCGGATTGGAGCAAGCTCGACGCTCTCTCCACCCTTTGCAGCGCCGTCCTGGGCGACGACAAACCCGAACCCGTTCTTTCCGCACAGTCGTCTCCGAACGAATGCCCATCCGCGATCGGAATCGGCTCTGCAGGAGGCGTCGGAGGAGGAGGCTTGGGAGGAGGATATTCACCTTACGCGGACCACTTCCCGTCCTTCAGCGCCCTCCTCGCTTCCCATCCCCCCGCACCCCAGCCTCCCCACTACCACGATGCGTACTACCATCACCCTTACGCCCATCACCCGTACCTCGTGCCTCCCCCACCCCCCCCACCCCCCCCACCCGCGGCGCATA
>JADGJA010000775.1:0-10860 GCA_027596035.1 Thoreauomyces humboldtii | reverse complement strand
CCGCCCCACCCCCCCCGAACCAAGACAGTGAGAGTCAAAAAAAGCTTGATACTATCATCGTTGCTTCCATCCGTGTGCATGAGATTGAAGTGAAGCCCGCGAGTTTCCTTTGTTTTGCACCAGTCGGCACGATCGATGCAGCGCCTTTACTGGCCACGTCTTTCTCTCCTCTACTGCGTCTTAGTGCTGCTTTTCATCCACCCGTTCTCGGTTCTCGCCGACGACCTCGATCTCTTTGTCGATATCCTTGCTGAAGGATCCCTACAAGACGGAACGGCAGAGAACCCATTTCTGGCACTTGATGATGCGCTGCAAATAATCGATGAATCGCGTACTAATGGCACCTTCCGCATTCTTCTCGTCTCCCCGGGAGAATACCCGGTTAACCACGATTTCTGGGATTTGGGCGCTCGTGATGACCTCGATGACAGCAACTCTGTGGATTTCTACATTATCGCCGGCAGCAGCGCTTGGCAGGGCACCGACGGACCAACCATTGTGAGAGGACCAGACGTTTCCGTCACGACCGGCATTGCTCCGATCGTCGAGTTCGGCATCAACATGGGATGGTCCTACACTCTGTCTAATCTGCAGATCGGACTCCCGGCGAACCACGCAGCCGTCGATGGCAATGGCACTGAATTCCGCTTCACGTTCTCGTCAAATGAAGAATACTTCGATACCCGTTATCTGACATTTGACAACGTAACTTTGAAAGGTGCGTTCTTTGCATTTTCCTAGACACGCCTCTCATTGACGTACAGTGTAATAATTGAAGGGTCATTCACTTAGGCGGGCCGAACCCCGATTTTGACACTAAAGACGACGTTCTGTATCTTGTTATGAACGCCCCAGACAGCTACGGTCATTCCTTGACGCAAAACAATGTCAAAGTTAAAGCTGGTACGACGTGTCGTTCGAAAGCCATTTGACGTTTCGTTGAAGAAAGACTCTTTGCGCCAGGTGTCCATTACTACCCTTCGATGACGAACTCGGACCTCACGATGGATGGTCTGGATTTTCAAGGTACTCATGCTACCCGCTTGCCTCCTCTTGAAGGTTTTTACGTCCCATATCGTTACACTGCAATCCGCTTCTTTTCTCTTTTCGTCAGGCGGATCCGTGTTTATTGCTGGGTCCGGAACTTCCGGGACTTATATCTCAAATAGTGTGATCAAAAATCCGTAAGCAGAAATCGTCGGAAGAGGAGGAAAATTCCACTGTATTGACCATGTTTTTTAGGTTCTGCTTGCGAGGTGACGCTCTTATCACTGCAAGTACACGACTCGTTGGTCGTTGGCGCTGGACCATTGACAGCTCAGTTGACTGTCCCTATAGCAATTCGCTGGTTCAGGCACAAACGAGTTTCATCACGTCACGATCACTGGAAATCTCGTCACGAACCCCGTTCACTGGTGCGGCGCGGTCATCACAATGTCTTCGACGGAAGGGGGAACATTGTACGACGTCTCGATTCAAGATTGGCAGGGACCTTTAATCACCGTGGATCAGGGAACGGTTGAAATCGTTGGGCTGAATATTACAAGTAAGGGCAATCTGCGTTTTGGTAAGACAGGTGACACTGTTCCTTATCAGTCTCAAACGTGTTAGATTGCACGACGATGTACCCTGGAGCTCGCGACGCTGTCAATCTTGAGACGCGCAAAACGAAAACGATCACAAGCGACCTCATGCTCCTCAATCCCAAGGCAAACACGACTATCAGTGGTCTCACCGTCACAGAAACTTTTGGGCCGTTCACGATTTTGGGAAATCTCACGGTTACGGATGCGACCATAAGGATTGATGCGCTGCCGTACCTGTTCACTGCAAGTGCGGCAGCTTACCTTACTATGAGCAGTCTGACGATCTCTTATGCCAGCGGCATCACGTCGGGCATCCTCAGCGTGAATGGAACTGCGACCGTGAATTTGGAGGACGTCATTATTGCTGGTAAGCCGGCAAGCCGCTGTTCTTCAAGTCGAGTTTGACTCTCTCGTACTCAACGTGTTCGCTCAAGATCGTGAATGTGGCGATCATTGTGTTCACGTTGCCGAACTCGGCGATTTGACCATCATAAGTTCAATTTTCTCTGATCTTGGCGCTGATAGCACCGTCTTCTTCCTGGAACGCTCCGAAACGGATGAGAATCCGCCTGCGACCGTGCTCACGGACTGCACCCTCGCTGGTTAGTAGCTGTTATCAGAGTTCTTGCCAAATACCTCCACATACTCACTAACATCTCCCATTATCAACCGACTTCAGACATAAATGGCACATTGTTTTCGGGCTTATTGTCGACGCTTCAGGTCTTGACCTCCACGATTAAAGGTTGCAGTGGCGCTTCGCTCTTGGCGCCTCTGATTCAAAGCCAGTTCTCGTTCAATAGTTCTACGTTTATGAGTAAGTTTGCGCATCATGCATTTGCCGCAAATGCTCTTGCTAACTGCATTACTCCGTTCCGCTCGGATTTCAATGTTTCAGAAAACTGGACACCTGGAGATGGGTCCATCATGAGCGACTGCGACGGCACAGCAACGTTCGGGGCTTGTACGTTCAACTCCAACGGAGCTGGAGGGCAAGGTGGGGTTATTCACACGGATGTGGGGATTAAGGGATGCTTCCTCAGTATCGTTGACAGGTGCGGACGGTATTGTACTTGCGAAGCTTTGTTTGTGTCGTCGTACTCACTACGAGTGAAAACGACACGCAGCACCTTCACGAACAACACGGCGGCCATAGCGGGAGGAGCGCTGTCTCTGATCGACAATTTGGAAACCTCAACGATCGACAATCTCATTCTTCAAAACATTTCCTTTACCGAAAACCATGCTGGTGTTTACGGTGGAGCCGTGTTCTTTCTATCACGGCAGGTACTTCCGTCCACTTCCCTGCGGTTCTTGTCCAACACGGCATCTACGATTCCCGACCGTGGGACATCTTCATCTACGTTTGTTCCCCTCACGGGATGGAACACGACGATCGCCGTGCTTCCTGGGGCGACGCTTTCGGTTTTGGAGATAGCCACTTATGATGCATATGGGCAGCTCGCTTCCTTCGAGACCGACCATGCTCCCGTCGTCACCATCCAACTGGTTTCGAATGATGGAGTCAGCGATGTGAGTTCTATAGCCATGCTCTTTGGACAGACTGTGGGGGTCGTGGATTCGGGAAAGCTGGCATTCTCAAGTAAGTGGCTGGTTTTGTTGAAGGGTTCCCCTCTTCCTCCAGGCCATCTCGCTCACAGGAATCCTCCTTTTCTTTTCATCACTACCGCAGACGTCCGAGTCTTTGGTGCAGCGGGAAACTACTCTATTCGTTTGATCGACGATTCGGGAACGGACATTCCAGAGTTCTCCCCTCTCTTCACCAGCCTGACGATCAGTCCTTGCGTCTCTCCCAGCCAGCTCCTCCTAGCAAGCGGCACCACGGAGCTCGAATGTCGTCTTCCATCCTGCCCGAAGGGGTGCTCGGCGACTGCCGGCCAGTGCGTGGCGGACGGAAATTGCAAGTGCACCGACCCAGCCTACGAAGGGCTTTCATGCGGAATTTTGAAGTCCGAGAACGACAGCGTCACTTTCGGCTTCACGGCGAACCAGACCGTTTTTCTCGATTCCGCCGACAGCTTCGATCTTTCCGTCGATGGCAGAGACCGGATGATCGAACAGATCCAGGCCGTCTATGGAGACACTTACACGGTTGTATACCGAGATTTCTACTCATCAACTGCCAGCTCGCTCGCTCGACGAGACTCGGGAACCGCCACCCTGTTTCTCAAGTTCTCTCTCACGTATCCGAGTGGAACTTATCTGAACTACAAGGAGCTTGCGACAGCCTCGACGGTGTTGACGGCGAAGCTGGCTTCGCCTGAAACCATGGGCATCAAAGTGGTAGTTGGCAACCTCGCCAATGTAAGCGTGACATCAGCTGGATCTATTGCGACCATCGCGATCTCCTGTCTGTGTATCACGACTGTCTTAGTGCTGCAGGGAATGGTCTTTGCACGGCGAGCGCAGCAGCCTGTTCAAGGCACCACTCATGAGCTCGATATGTAAGATACGATGTTTTCAGGGATTACCCAGCGAACTCTCTAACTTCGATTGAAACACAAGATTCTTGGCAGCTGGTCTTGCCTTCCTTTTCGCGTACCCAGTTACCGACACGATGATACCTACCGCCGCTTCCTGTCGAGCGCAAATTTGGTTGATACCGCTCTCCTTCGGACTCATCACATCGTAGGTCAGAGGCTTACTGACACTACGTTGTTTCATTTCTCACCTTTTGGTGATTGATCATTAGATGCCTAACTATCAAATCGTTCATACACTACACCCGGCGCAAGAATAAAATGATACTTGCTACAGACTTGTCCCCGAGTCTCGCTAGGCGGCTCAACCTAGTCGTCTCGTGTATTTTCGGGTTGTATGTGGTAAGGAGCGCATCAGCTCGGTCGATAAGAGTTAAAAACAAGCAACTGACCACACCGGCCAGATCTACGTCGGAGTGTGGACCGCGATCGAGTCGCCGACACCGGTGCTCACCTACGCGGCAGCAGACCGTTTCTGGACATGCACGGGCACGTCTCGAACGCAAGTCGGGTTCTTCATCGGATTCTTTGTCCTCACTGGAACGAACCTCCTGGCAGCGATGTGGTTCTCCTACCAGACCATCCTGGTGGGTTATCCGATCCCAGCCATGGAAGATCGACTGCTTTTGTCGAATTCGGCGAACCTGATCATTTGCGGAACCGTCGCGGCTGGGATTCTCACCCCGAATCTCATGGATGGGACGGCTCAGGCTGCGTTGCGGATCGTAGCGGCCTTTGTGGTGGCTTTGGGGATGTCGGGTTCTTTGTTGGGTTACAAAGCATTCATACTTTACGGACCGGTGCGTTACTCGGCAGCTGACGATGACATGACGAAGAAGATACAGGCGATAGCCTTGGTGAGAGCTCCGCTTCGCCAAGAAGGTGCAACTAGCTCCGATCACTCATGGTTTCTCGTCTATCAGAAATCGAAAACAAAGAACATCTACCAAAACATCAAGTTCCTCCCGGCCAAGCCGGACGCATCCCTCGTGTGGCAAGCGGTCCAGGTGTCCATCATTCAGAACCGGTACCTGGACCTGACCGACGTCGACACCAAGAAGGGCCGGTTCTTCCTCGTTGACAGCATCTCTGTCGATAAGAGTGAGACTGAGCACACCATTCTCTTGACGCTTCCGGAGGGCCCGCCGATGAGACTGCAGATGGAGAACAAGCGCTCGTTAGACGACTGGGTCAAGAAGTTCGAGGAGGCGAGGCGCAAAAGTGAAGCCACAGTTGGAAAGGAGTCGATGCGGCAACCGTTGCTGGATCCGATTTTACGCACAACCACGGAAGAGGAGGAGGAGGCTTAAGCTTTTTGTACTTGCTTTGACATGAACTGAAGCAATATATGAAGATTTATTGAGAACGCAGGAGAGGACCTGCCTGTCCCTCAGAAAGAATGAATGTTGTTTCTACGATATGTATACATCGGTTGGTCAAGTCGGAAACGTCTATGGTGATCATCTTCTTCTAACGAGTGCGATATTTTCGGTACTGTCCCATCTGGACGCCCCAAAACGCCAGTCTAAAGAACAAAGCGAAAGCCACGACGACCGCGAGGGAACCCCAACGACTGACATGCAGTCCGGAAGCCAGTCCAAAGTACTGCGACAAGATATCGTCTCCGGACATTGTCAGACCGCCAGGTCCCGCGTACGATTGACCCTGGAAGACGTTGACGAGCTGACCGTCGAGACTGTATGACGTGGGAGCGATCCAGCATGCCCACGCCACGGCTCCGACCATGTCTTCCTGTCGTACAAAGAAACCGGCGAAGAGGTAGAGTGTCCCTAGCGAGACCATGGAGGATGTGGTGGCCAACATGGCGTCCTTGAGGAGGGCCACGACGATGAATGCGATTCCTTCCATCATGATCAACAGGAAGGTGGTGGACAGGACGGCATAGATGAATGCGGTTCCCGACGAGTTGAAGCCTATCATGAACCAGAGGACCGTGTTGTAGACGAGGGACACGATGAAGTGCGGGGGGAGGGAACTGACAAAGGTGGCGAGGTGGAAGGTGGCGAGACCGTAGGCACCGTTCAGATAATCGTTCTCGCTTGTGACTCTGTCGCGCGCGTGGATGACGATGCCCGAGATGGCTGCGAAGAGGACCGACCAGGTGCTGAAGAAGATGGCGCCGGCCAGGGCTGGGATGTTGGCGAGATTTCGATCAAGGTGGTAGTATAGCGATCCGGTAAACAGTGCCAAGACGATCATGGCCAGTCCGCGAAGGACGTAAAGGGACCGCTCGTTGACATAATACCGAAGCATAATGATGATCAATGATACGAGGCGTCGAGGCTCGGAAGGTACTCGCTTCTGACTACTTGAAGTGTTCTCGTGTTTTGCCGCATCGTCAACGACGGCGAAGTCCTGCTCGCCAGCGCAATTGTTGTTCTTCTCGCATTGGTGAGCAACGTCAGGTTTGCCCAGGGTAGTCTGACTCTGTCGAGTCTTATATATGTCGTTCCAGCTCTCTGCCCGGAGTAGCGGGTTCTGCTGCGATGCCTCGAGTCCTTCCTCTACTCGAGCGCGTTCGTAGGCCGTCTTCGGCGAGACAGAGATTGTGTCGAGCCAGAAGTCGGCTGGACTGACTCCGTTGGGGACCACGAGTCCCAGACTGTTGAAATAGTCCTCCGTCTGGCTCGCAGGTCCGAGGTACGCCGTCTTTCCCGCCGTCAGAAGCATGATGGAATCGAAGGTCGCCATAACTTTGCTGCTCGGCTGGTGGATGGTCATGAGGCAGATGACCTGGGTCTCTTTGACTACCCTGTGGATGTACTGAACAAGCACGGTGGCGTTGTGCGAGTCTAAACCGGTGCTGGGAAACAGGAGAAAGACGGAGAAGGAACTTCGTAAATCTCATAATTTACCCACAATGGCTCGCATCTCAAGTGAGCACTTACATGGGTTCGTCCAGAATCATGACGGGAGCGCTGGAGATGAGAGCCATGCCCACCGCGAGACGTTTTCTTTCCCCAAAAGTCAACGTTCCCACCAAGGACCTGCTTTGATGGGAAAGATCCAGAAGGTTGAGAAGTTTCTCGGCGCGGGTGTGGATGGAAGCGACATCGACGCTGTAGAGAATGCCCATGTTTTCCAACGAGTCCATGCACGTAACAGCCGGGTTCAAGGTATCGAACTGTGGGACATAGACAAGGTCACTCCTGGAAAGCGGCCTACCGTCCAGATCGACAGTTCCGCTGACGGCGGCATACGGCGCCCTGTAGGCTAAGGCGTTCAGGAACGTGGTTTTTCCGGCTCCCGAACCGCCTAGGATGGCAAGGACGGCTCCCGAGGTGGTCTCGCCGCTGATGTCGCTCACCAGGACCTTGCCGTTGCTTCGGAGGGCGAGCTCGATGTTCTTCCACGTGAGTCGCGACAGTGGAAGGGTACGCGTAGTTTCGGTAGGCGACGCGCTGATAGCAATGGTGGTAGTGTTCGCTGTTGCCGGAAGGTTCGCAACCGTACGTTGCTTCCCGCCCTTCCTTGTCGTCAACAATCGACGGACGGCTTGAATCGGTCGGCATGCTTGGAAGAGCACGATGGCCATCCTCAGACCGACAAGCAGCGCCAGGAGCACCCCGAAGTGCTTCCACTCGTTGGTTTCGGTAAGACCGGTCGTAGTTGCGAGGATGCTGGTACCTTGAAGAACGCAAGAACCGCCCGCATCCCCGTCACAGGGAATGCTATACGTTCCAAACGAGCAGACGCGGCTCGATGAGACGTCGTCGCACGTGTAGCTGATGTGCTTGAACACGTGGATCTGGATGCCTCGAGTCGCGTAGTTGTAGAGAGAGATATCTTGCAACCAGACCTGCAAGGGAGATGATAGGTCAAGGCGATTCGTCTGCACAGTTCCCTATGAAAGAGGTAACGCACCCAGAAGTTGCTGCTAACGCGAGTGTAGGAGATGAAGGATCCACCCGCAAAGACCGAAGTGAGCACCAGAGCACCCTGACAGGCGAGAACGGCATACGGGGTCGATTGCACCATCTGGGCAATGAGATCCAGCAACGCCTCAGCAGTGAGAGCGACCAACCAGAGCATCAGGATGGAATACCCAATGGCAGCGCCGGGCACGTGCATCATGACGAGTGCAACGATGAGTCCAGGGATGAAGACCAAGAACGTGCAAAATGCCGTGACCAGGAAATCGGCAGTCGCCCAGGGGAGGGCGCGGACGGCGCCGTTCCGTTGCTCGTGGCGGAAGCGATCTCGAATGGAGGTGAGGTAGAAGACGCGAAAGACTTGGATGTAGGCTGCCACGAACACAGTCCACGTGATTCCGTTGCCGAGGTACAGGAGTCGCTTCGTCTCGTTCCTTCCGAACCATACGGCACCGATGAGAAATCCGAAGCCGGACACCAAGACAAACTGCAACCAGTACAGAGCGGCGGTCCTCACGGCCATAACCGAGAATCGATGGGAGAGGACGCGCGTTTCCGTCAGATATCCGCCAGCTTTGCGAGGCGTCAAGGTGGCGGCTTGAACGTGAAGCGCCGATGCGTTGGCAGGCTGTGAAGAAACGGAAGCGTTGGCCTCCCAGATGGCCTTTGCTGCGGCATCCGGGTCCGTTCCGAGGAGGTTGAGGACAGCGTCCGTCGGGGCCTCGTGGGAAGCCAGCGAGTATCCCAAGCGAGAAAAGTGTGACGTGATCTCGGAGGCGGGGCCCTTGTAAGCGACACGACCGGCGTGGAGGACGATGACCTGGGAGAAGAGCGTCAGGAGACGCATGCTAGGCTGCTGGAGGGACGCGATGACACATCCGCCGGTTTCTCGAGCGGTAGCGCACACGGCCGTGAGGACGGTGTGGGCCGCAGTGGCATCAAGGCCGGACGTGGGCTCGTCGAGAAGAAGGAGGTGAGGCTGGGCCACGCATTCCACCAGGACGCTGACCCTGCGCTTCTCTCCGCCGCTCAGTCCTCGGCGAAGTGGTGTGCCGATTGCATTGTCGGCCACGTGGAGCATGCCGAACGAGCGGATGTAATCGGTGATTCTGGTCTCACGACGGTCGGCGGGCTCATCGGGAAGACGAAGCTGGGCCGAGTAACGGAGCGTCTCGCGCACGGTCAGCTCTCCTACGAGGATGTCTTCCGTCGGTACGTATCCGGTGGTGGCATCGGACGGTGAGACTCTACGAGCGTCGATATGGAGGCTGGCGTCCTTGTTGTGATGCTGGCCTGCAGCGAGACTGGTGAGCAGCAGCGTCTTTCCAGAGCCGCTGCCTCCGACGAGAGCAAGAGACTCGCCGGGTGCGAGGTCAAGGGAGATGTCATCCAGGAGAAGGGCGCCTGTCGAGGCGGCGAGGACGGACAGGCCGTCGACGATGAATCCGACTGGACCTGGCATTTCTGTCTATGAGGAGACTGCAGGGGGGTTGAGCCCCCGTCGCTCTGTAAAATATTAAAATGCTGAACCGGAGTGGCCGGCGGCAGGATGCATGAGTGCATGGGAGAGACTGTGGGGAGACGGGCAGGAGAGCAGAGCGGAGTGGGTGGGTGGGTACCGGTGGGTCCCGTCTCTCCCCGTCTTGACCCACGAAACGAAAACACACGAGAGCCGCGTGCGTGATCCGATATACCGGTAAGAGCTGCGCAGAAGGTCCAACAACTCGACTCGACTCGACGAGCGTGCATCATCGGGGCAGCAAAAACCCTTCCCCAAAGATGAACACTTCTTCATGACGAAAGCCTCACGGACCCCCCCACAGACGCAGCCCATGCTCTCTACCCCACCACCACCAACCCCCACCCTCGACCTCCAAGGGCGGAAACAACGCGTTTCAGTGGGTCCGCGACCAGATGATCGGCGGGGAAGGCACCCTCCTCGTCACCCCCCTTCGGTACTCGCTCCCCCCTCTACGCCGACTGCATCGCCTTCGGACGATCCTGCGCTGGGTTGAAGAGACCGTGACTGAACGCGTCTTGCCGCTCAGTTAGGGCTAGGGTGATCCTAACCCTAACCCCACGATGTGCTCCTGAACGAGTTCGGGGTGGGTGTGCGCGTACGGTCACTCCCTGCTCGACATCAAACCAGTCTTAGATACCAACGATGCATAGTCTCGGACGGTCTCGGTGGTATAAAGCCCGGATGGACGAGGATCAACTTCGCCCCTTGGATTGTCACCGAGGACGTTGATTTCATCCTGACTGCTCTCGAGTTTATCGCCGATCACGGTCGCGCATTTCTCCCTCTGTACGAGTTCGACTGCTACACCGGTTCGTGGAAGTATACCGAGCTCCTCGATCGATTGCGTTCTCTGTCAAAGCACGCAGCGCTTTGTTCTACGCACGGAGGTTCGTCCATCGTCTTCGAACCGGAAACAAGACGCAGGCGTCGGGTTTGATCGTGCCGGAGATCGCTCTCTTCCGTCTTCCGGTGCCCAAGCGAAGCTCAGCGAACCCTGACAAGCGTGATCGAGCTCCCTGCAAGCATGCCGCTACTAGCGTCACGGGGGTCAGAGACGTTGTCGAACATCCATGCAGCAGTACTTCATGCTTCGATCCTCAAATTAAAAGTTTTCGCAAGGTGGATCGCTGATCAACACACAGATTCGGCGAGCGATTCGCGCATATATTTCGGATCTCCATTGCCCTCGACAGGTCATCTCGAAATCACATGTCGTCCGGTGTAGTCCGCGGGGAATGGGGGGGGGGGGGGGGGGGGAAAAAAAACCATTTGAAAAAAAAGGGAAGGCCATTTTTTAACGGGTTAAACCTATAAGTTTAAAAAACAACCCACCCAACAGGCGCCCGAGAAAAAAATTT
>JADGJA010000774.1:0-10905 GCA_027596035.1 Thoreauomyces humboldtii | reverse complement strand
GGGGTGGTTTGGGGAGAGCGGGGGAAGAAATATCGCCATGCCGTCCAGCAGGTTCGGACAAGAAGCAGATCCTCTTTCGCTGCGACGATGCTCAGTCAGCTCAGACCTCTCCAACAAGAACTGCAGGACCATCCGACGAAAGCAAAGGCACCCTCAGGATGAGCAAGCGAGAAGTGCTCGATCCCTCTCCTGACAGAGTATGAGAGTAGAGCAGATACCTTATTTATCAAAAGGAGGCGAACGCAGATGGTCTCTTGATGCTTCGTGCCTACGAGACAGTCTCTAATATCCTTCGGCAGCTTTCCCGCCATAGCGTCCATCCTGGTTCTCCTCCTCCTGGCTTTCTGCTCACCACTTCCGAGCGACGGGAGAGCGTTCTGCAGGTGCATTCGAAGGAACCTGTGCATATGTCAGAGTCAGTGGCTATCCATGTATAGAGAATCAATCTGAAATTCTCGGTCATTGGTTCACCTACGAATCACCTTGTTCAACGCTCCATCATGCTGTCGGTCTAGTTGAAAAAGCTCTGTTGACCCGATAGTCGCCACAAAACACAGCTCGACCACATTTGGGAAGACCAAAACCCCCAGGAATCGTTTGTCATTAAAATAAAAGGTTGTCATTGCCCCCGTCGTAACGAGAAGGAAAGGTTGGAAAAGAAAGGGAGGGTTACGAAAGGTGCAACAGGTAGAAAGAAGAAGGAAGGAAAATGAGACACATAAAGGACGACGACAAGTGCGCGTAAAGGAAGAGGGCCCAAAGGAAAAAGAAAGGAGCATTGAAAAAGCACAAGAGAAGAAGGGATCGAGAGGCAACGGAGTTGGATAGAGGGCGGGTTTGATGATATTGGTGCATGTGTCGATGGTCGAAAGATCATCATGGGGAGGAGAAAAGGGAATGGAAAACGGATGGGGAGATAGAATCTGAGAATCGAGGGAGCGTGAGCATGACGAAGGACGATGGGATGCGATCCGATTTCCTCCTTACCTGCGGCTCTCTCAGAGGCAACACGCTTTTTCTTTCTTTCACGCAGTTTGCGCCTTGTTGCTGGGGAAGGTCGAGGTGACTCCCTCCCAGTGGTGGGCAGCGTTGTCCATGTACCGCCTGTCGGCAGCGTCCAGGGTGGATACGACGTTGTTGACGGTTCCCACGGCCGTTCCGACGACCATCTCCTTGGTCGAGTACACGGCGCAGACAGTGCGGTCCTTCGTGTTAACGGCCGTGTTGACGGACCATTCGAGGGCGCCCGAGACGTTCTTGGGAAGGACCTGCTTGGCGGTCTCGATGGGAGCCGCAGCAGCGTTGGCGAGCGTCTCGTAGGTGGTGTCGACGCGGTCGACGATGCTGACGGGAAGGACGCGCTGGGCGACGCTGTGAGTGGTGGTGGCGGTGTAGGTGACGACGTTCTTTGTCGTGTCGACGGCCTTGTTGGCGACCGAGCTGGCGGTTCCTACGGCGTAGTTGGTGACGGCCGAAGCGGCTCCGACTCCGGCACCGATGACGGAGGCGGTGGTCTGAACGTAGAATCGGATGCCCTTGGCGACGCCTCCGAAGGTGAGGTTGGCGGCGGCGCGGCTGGCGTTGACTCCGGCGCTGACGGAAGCGCGAGCGATGCCGATGGTGGTGCCGACGGCCTTGGTGGCACCGTTCTGGGCCGACGTCGCGGCCGAGCGAGCCTTTCCGGCGACGGACTGGGCAGTCTGTTGAGCTTGGGATGCGGCGCCTTGGGCGAACTCGGCAGCAACGGCTACCTGAGGAGCGACGGCGTCCTTCGAGGACTTTGTGAAGTCGCTGATGTAGGGCTTTGCGCCGTTGACCTGCTCCTGGACGGCACGGGTTGCCTTCTGGGCAGTCTCCTTGGTCTTCTGGACGGCGGCATCGCCGTTGAGCTGGACGTTCTGGTTCTGGTAGGTGGTCATTTTGAAGATGAAGGCTGCGAGACAAAGGGTGAGACCACTGCGAGCAGCGAAGAACCGAGCACACACCCACTGACAGGTCTGCCTACCTAAGATAATCGATACAGCGAGGACGATCGGCACGGGAGAAGGAAGAAGGAGACGATAGAAGGGAGAGACGACGTTAGTGACTGGGAAGGTTTCGGAAGTGCGACGAACGAGGGAAACGGTGCGCCACATAACAGTGAAATGGCGAAAGGATCACGGACGCATGGCAGAGGGATCCTTCTGGAGTGGACCGCCCGAGCCAGCCGTAGAGCCATGACTTACGTGTGTTTGGTTGGAGGGTAAAGGGTGGGATGGTGGTGGGATGACGATGCGCTATGTCTTCACTGGGATGGATATGTGTGATTGTATCTTGCAAGGTTCCGTGTGTTCGTTTTCCCAGAGGCAAAAGAAAAGGTGCGAAGCGGGCAGAGGACGCCGGGGAGCCGGGGGGGCTTCCCGCAGTGCAGAGACTCTCGACAATTTTGGGGGTACCGGTACCCTTGGGCAGCGCGCGCGTGCCTGTGCTCGCTCGCAGAGCGAGTCGACGCCTCGTGCAAGAGGAAAGAGAAAAAAAAAGATGGGAGGTTACCCGCATGGCATGGGCATGGATGTCCCTTGTTGTCCTTCCTCTTCCATGCAGATCCGACCATCCGACAAGTGTCCATGGATCTCCCGTATACTCATGCATGCATGTACTGTATGCTGCATACTGTGGTCTGGCTGCCGTTCGCCCTGCATTGGTTTGGAAAGGAGAGAGTGAGGTGAGATCATTTCCTTCTGACACGTGTCAAAAAAAGAGACGGAAGAGGCCGGAACGTCGCACAGTCACTCTCCGATTATCTCCGCGCCGTCCAACCATCTCAGAGCCGCTCACAACAACGGTCATTCATCGACTTGTTGTTCCCCATCAGTGCGCAGCACTAGTAGGACTCCGATGCCGGTAGGAGCCTCTCGGGGAGAGGGTCGGTCGGTTTGCGGTGGAGGATGGTCAGTGGCCGTTTCCTCGGTTGTTCCGAGCAAGGCTTCATTTTCCCACGGTCTGCCAAGACCTTTCATGGTGGGGCATTCCGGATCCATACGTACCTATTCCATCCCCGTGTGCCACACTCCTGTTAGGCATCTGTTCCTACGTACATGTATAGTTTCTTTGAGAAGAGAAATTGAGATCAAGTGCAACGTTCTCGTCGTCGGCAAGTGCTTCTGGAGAGCTGATCCCAATGACGGCAATCGGCATATCCCTCGTGAACCGAACCCTTGCTCAAGCTTGACAGTCGTGCTCACCTAGCCCGTCCCAACGACCCTTGGATGAGTTTATTCCCACGGGTGGGCCTTCCATCCGGAGGATGTCAACCGTGTTGCATGGCGACCTGTCAGCCCGTGTCCGATGCATCTGGACCTGCGTGGTGTTTCTCGTGTTTCCATCGACAGCACCCGTCATTTTGGTGACTGTGACTCATCCATCTCGGCGGTTGTTAGAATCCCCTTTCTGGATCACAGAAAGGCACTTACGCAACCCAAGTTCGTCGCTCTGGGACGCTCTGGTGTCCTTTCCCCTTAACGAATAACCAATAGAAATACACCCCATTTAACAGGTTATGAGCCCTGACTTCTACTGCGTCACAGCATAATCTACCCTTACGCTACCTACCCGAACGTACCCAGCTGAACCATGTCCGATCCTACCTACCCGAACCAGAACCCAGAAGACGCTCCTCCCAGCGAGACGAACGCGTTCATTGCCACGTCCCAACCCACGACGACCGAGAACCTGTCCCGAGAAGCTTTACAGCTCGAAGTTGAACGTCTACGTGCCTTACTTCACCGTCCGCGTTCACCTCCGGAAGATGGCGCGCAGTCTCCCACCAAGCGCGGAAAGTGGGACACCACACTTTGCAAGCTTATCAAACCGTTCACGGGAACCGGAAAGGACGCAGATGGGATACAGGACGCTCTTCTTCGCTGGATCAAGCAGATGGATGAGTTTTTCCTGCTCGACGGCGATGATATCCTATCCAGAAGCACTTCTACTTAGCCAAGGCCAAACTAGAAGCAGATGCCCTCCAACTTATCGAAGCCGAGCGCTGTACAATTTACGGGGACATATTCACCGCCAATATCTCTCCACTCACCCTCGCGCAGTCGATTCCCCCACCGCTCGTCGAGATTCCCACTATGCGGGAAGCTTTACTTTGTCGCTGGAGCGTCCACCAGCATGCTGTGAAGATTTGCCGCGATGCGCACAATTCCCAAGTATCTTCCGCGACGGGGGACGTCGCGGAGTACAACGCGTGCACGATTCAACAACGTTCTTAATCGCGCGATTGCTAAAGTCACGATGCAGGATGTGCACGTTGCTTGGTATCTCTCGGGGTTCGCCCGCGACAGCAAACACTACTCGATCCTCCTCCGCGGCTACCAATCGAAGATGTATACAACTGTCCACGAACTGCAGGCCTCTGCAACTACCACCATCTCTCGACCCTCCGACATGGCGCGTCAGATCCGACCCTCACGTGGGCCAGTAAAGACCGGCACGACCCCGACACCCGCACAACCTACGAACAAGGCAGGGTGCCCCTACTGCAAAGTTAACGGCTGGACTTACGGAAATCATGCGGTGACGGATTGTGGCCGTCTCCGTTCGCGCGCTGCAGCACTGCCCGGCACTACCACAACGCCTAACACTTCCCCACAAACCCGCCACGGCCCGTGCGGCTACTGACTCGTCAGATGACCGACAGCCCGACACCTATGGATATGCGGGAGTCGGTTCTAACGCCAAATGAGACAACGCAACAGTAACATCTTTTCTTCTGTCTAATACACATATCTCTCCTGATGTTACTGTTGCTCCACTTCATTTGTCTGACCCTTCTCCTCTACCGGTACTATCCCAGAAATCACTTACGTCTACTCTTCCGCGGGTTCAACCTGCGGTTCTACGACGAACTCTTGTTCGCCCACTCATCCGCAGCCGGGAGACGGCGGACGAGCGACCATCTCGATCACCACATCAACACTACCTTGCGTTTCGGGCATCGACCCCTACCAAATCTACTACCGACAATTTTCCACCCATATCTGCGATCAATGATAGCGGATGCACTGTCCCTACCTCTCCCTACGTGTCTGACTTTGTCCCGGGTTCTTTACGCCCATCAAGTCGTCGCCTGACGGTAGCGGATGGCGAATCTACTCCCATTGTGGCGGAAGGCACGATGATGCTGGATACTACCTCGGGAACTACCCTCTATTTCCATGATTCCTTATTTGCTCCCCGACTTCATGGTGCACTGCACTCGACTGCGGCGATCGCTGATCAGGATATCGCATGAATGTTTCTACCGCGAGAGTCGGTGCTCATACGTCGCACCCAGCTCCTAAAGGAGTTCGTGGATTCGCACCCTGAACTAGTCATCAACCGCGCTGAACGCGTCGGCAACACCTACCACTTCAATACTGATCAATCGACTCCTCTCGAACCCGTGCCTGATACCGCCTACGCTATCCATGAATATCCCGGACCACTTTCTGAGATGCCACACATGAACGATATTGCGCATGATCCATCTCGTCGATATACGTTCATCCACATGCCCAAAACACGTACTCAATTATTCCACTAGCGCCTTGGGCATTCTGGCGACCCTGTCCTCGCAAGCTTCATACCACGACCACGGGCGGCCCCGTCCGTGAGATTACGCAGAAGGAACTAGACTCGGATCCCGCGGTCTGCAATGGCTGCATACTCGGGAAAGCTCATAAATTCCCGTTCGGAACCCCAACTCGCACTGCTACCTATCCCTTTGAAAACGTGTCTTCCGATCGACATGTCCTCCTCGGAGAGGATATAAACGGACACAAGTATTTTATTACCTTTGTGGATCACTACTCTCGATACGCTTATGTTGTTCTCCCGAAAGATAAGAAAGGGAAAACGATCCTCGATGCGTTGAAAGAATACCTTGTGCGGCTTGTCCTTCGATACGCGGACCCGAAATATCGCGAAATTGGTACATTCCGCACGGACCGTGGGAAGGAATACCTGAATGACGCAATGCATAACATTCTCGTGACAATGTTGATCGTTCACGAACTCACGACGCCGGACACATCGCAACAAAATGGTATCGCCGAACGCATCAATCAGACTCTCATGGATATTGTGCGAGCTTTATTATATGGCACGCCGACTGGCATACCGCGCGCGTTTTGGGGCCACGCTCTTCTCTACGCTGCTCGGATCTACAATGTTCCATGGCATAGTACCGTCGATACGTCACCGTCTCACAAACTCTACAATGTTTTACCTGATATTGCGCACTTCCGCATCTTCGGCTGCATTGCGTATATGATCCAATCTACCCGCGATAACGACTATGGCCTCATTGGCACTTCCAAAGTTAACAAGCTGCACGAAAGGGCGATTCCGTGCCATTTCCTGGGTTTCGCTCAGACGACTAAAGCGGCCATCCTATGGAATCCACTCACGAACAAAATCAACCATTCCCGCTCAGTGCGGTTCGCGGAAGAGAGCTTCCCGATCGCGGGCCTTTCACATGTCTCTGCCACACCAATCCCGGCCGTCAATACAGCATATTCCCTTATGGAAGACTACGCAATGAATCGTCGAGCGCGACGTTCGGCGGCTCACTCTTTGCCGCAAACCATTGTGGCGGCCGCCGTGCCGCCTCTGTGACCGAATCGAATTTGACTGATTCGGCTCCTGCTTACCTTGACGTTCCTGAACCGCTTACCTTTGACGCGGCTACGGCCCACTCCGATCTGGAACGGGATCTTTGGCGAGCTGCTGCCGAGGCCGAGTGAGCATCTCTTACCGCACACGAAACTTTCTCCCGTACTCGCGATAAACCCGCAAACCGTCGGGCTGTGCGCGGCAAATGGGTTTTCACGCGAAAACGGAATGCTTTGCGCCAAATCACTCGATACAAAGCCCGGTTGGTAGCACAAGGATTCACTCAGATTGTGGGCCTCGATTCTACCGAGACATTTGCCCCCGTCGTTCGGCTCCAATCCCTACGCCTCTTGCTAAATTTGGCCTTATCCTTACAATACTCGGTGCACCAGATGGACGTCACGACGGCGTACCTCAACGGAGTGCTCAAAGAAGAGATCTACATGGTACCGCCTGCTATCGCAAAGGCTGCGGATGGCAAATTTTTGCGCATGAACAAAGCTCTCTACAGTTTAAAGCAAGCCGGACGTGAGTGGCACCTGCTCCTCCAAGACCATCTTGTGAAAACAATGGGTTATCATGTCTCTGTTGCGGATCCTTCGGTGTACTTTTGCCACCGAAACAGTGAAACAACCTTTATCGCCGTCTACGTCGACGACATTGTCATCTTGGCACCAGACACCAGTATCCCCCCGATTAAAGCGGAGTTTTCTGCGCGATTTACGATAACCGATGCGGGGGAGATTGACTATATCCTCGGTATCAAAATCCAGATTGGACAACAGAAGGCTGCGTAGCGTAAAGCAACCGGTGCAGTCGAGGTGGCTGCGGTGTGACGTTGCGGATCGGCCACTCTACTCACTCTGGAAGACGTCGAAATGGAAGGATCGATTCTGGGTTGCGGCCGTTCCCAGGAAGTGGCCTTAGCTACCGAGCGACGAGATGCTGCCGTAGGTGTTAAAGACAGAGCGTGATGGGAGCCCCACTTCGGGACGGGATCTGACGGATTTACGCGGAACCGGGCGGCGGGAGATACCGGTGGGTCCATTTGCTCGGATTCAAAACGACACTGGCATGACCACTTGAGGTACACAGCGCCGGGTAAAAACCATGACGTGCGCAACTGTCAAGCGGCTGCCCCGAGCCGGATACCCGAATCCAACGCGGCCGTTTTCGCTTGTAAAGCTGACCTTTGGCCAGGCGGGTTCTTGCCTATGAAATGTTGACCATTTCATGTATGAAAGCCAAAATAGCCTCAGTCAATACAGGTTACAAGAAATGACAGGGATAGTGAATATGTTCTGAAAGACTACGTACTCTGAAGTGCACAGGCTGATAGCAGAAGAAAGGCGAAACAAACATCCTCAACCTAGGGCGCGAGCAGATGCTGGCATGTCCACTTGAGGTACACAAATGTGCAACTGTCAAGCGGCTGCCCCAAGCCGGACACCCGATAATCCCACGGGGCCGTTTTTGAATGTAAGTTTGTGCTCAGAGAGCACCAGCGATGCAAGCTCAACCCAGGGCGCGGGCAGATGCTGGCATGACCACTTGAGGTACACAGCGCCGGGTAAAAACCATGACGTGTGCAACTGTCAAGCGGCTGCCCCAAGCCGGATACCCGAATCCAACGGGGCCGTTTTCGCTTGTAAAGCTGACCTTTCCGCAGGGCTTCCATCTGGTAAAGAGTTAAACAAGTAAAGAGTTAAACAAGTAAAGTTAAACCAACGGTCAGGCGTGAGCCAAGATGACAGAGATCACGGCTGAGATCACGAGACAGCGAGCTTGCAAGGGCGGATGGAAGAGATAGCGATAGTTTAGCATACCTTGGATGCGCCTTCACGACGTCAACTCCAGAGAGTGGGACTCCTGCCTGTTTCTCATTTGAGCATTCCCCAGGCGGAAGATCTGCTATGGAAATCAGTACCGCTCAGGTCATAGCAAAGGAATGCACCCGGGGCGCAATTCCGTAGCGACCATTCCAGGTATCGACCACATACCACACAAGTTGGGAGAACATGCGTGCACGGGGTTGAGAAGTGTAACTGATGGCTAACTGGTGGTGGTACGATACTGCAGTGTCCGGGGTACAGTAGTCGTTGTGTTGGTTTGGGAAATCTGATGGCGGGTGGGTTAAGTACAAAGTGCACGCGTCCTCGAGTCGACACAGCCACTTCAGCGTCTCGTTTCTGGACCGCCTGAATGTCATAACTGAACTTCCATGGGGAGAGAGCGATCGATAGCTACTCTTGCACCTACTGTAGGTGGTCTACTGCGAATGTTTACAGGTATGTTCGTGGGATTTTGAGTTGTCGCCGTTCCATCCTTCCTGGTCCCTTATCTAGCACTCTTGCGCGACTCCGTCCCTATCGAGCTGCTCGCTTCATCTGGGTTCGAGCGGCGGGACGCACCGTCGCTTCAGGCTCACTACTTGAGCAGCGCTACCGGATCACGTTAGCACCCTCGAGAGATAGGTCAATCTAAGGAGCTGAGTGCCGCTTTCTTCTGTCTACAGTACAGCTATCGTCGCCAGAAAACAAGAACGAGGTGGTGGCAAGCTCGCTGCGAGGTCAGGGTCGTGTATAGCGGATGAAGCTGTGTAGCGGATGAAGCCAGTATATTGGGAATAAGGATCACATAATACACTAATAATACAGCTAAATGACGCAGCAGCACCCGTCCTGACCATGCGCCACATCAGTCGCTGTCGTGACCAGTCCAGGCTTGCATTTGCGGCAACGCAGGGTCGTGCGGAATGAAAGAGTCCTGGCGCGACGACTGGGGCGCATGTCCGCCGATCGCCCGTGACCACACCGGCCATGTTATGCGCAAGTTCGGCTCTGTCGAGATCAGAAGTCAGTGCGGCAATCTCACGGTCGATGGCTCGCCAGTAGTTCTTAGGCTTGCAATCCTTCTCAGACTGGTGGGATTCCACGCTGTCAAAGTGTAGAGAGGGAATGTCTGTCAGCGCCAAACATCACCAAATGAAAGCATTAGTGCAGTTCTCACCAGCAGGGCAGCTCGCGCCAGATGTTCAGCCCGCAGAGAGGCCGTATCGCAGTTGAACAAACCCGCAGCAAGCTCATCAAGTGGCACGCTATTCACCACCTTAATGAGGACTGTCGAATATCCCGTCTCACACTTTGACGACCAGACCCTTTTCCTCTGGTCGTTCCAGAAAGAAACAAGAAATACATCATTCCAGACTTACGAAGACTGCGTCTACCGTTCAACCACTACAAAAACCAAGTTGAGAACTACCGCCTCAATAGGTTATGAGCCCTGACGTTCGGAGCGAACGACCCCTCTGAACAACTTGGGCGCACCAGGACAGCTAAGTGATATGACTTCCGATGGTAGAGGAGTGCTCTTACGGGACGCTGCAACACTGTCGGACAGCTCAGCTCCCGGAAGCAGTCTGATGCCTCAGAAAAAGAACCCGGATTCGTTGGAGCTCATCAGGGGAAAGACGGGTCGGACGTTCGGTGATCTGGCGGGATTCATGACGCGTAAGGGTTTGCCCAGTACCTAGAACAAAGACCTTTAGGAGGACAAGGAGCCCATGTTCGACGCGGTGGATACCGTCGCCGCCTGTCTGCAGATCGCTACAGGGACCTTGAGCACCCTGACCGTGAGAGTTATCGACCCTAGAGCGGGTTGGCGAGGTTGCTTGACAAGGCGTGTCGAAACTTGACAAGCTTCTTTCCCGCTTCATGATAGATTCATCCCGAACGCATGGAGGCCAGTCTCAGCAACGACATGCTCGCCACCGACTTCGCCGAGTATCTCGTTCGCAAAGGGGTAAGAGAGAGCCTGTCATGCTTCCCGAACAGCCATCATTTCCCTTCTCCAGCGCCACTCACCAAACTCCCGAATTCCGGCAGGTCCCGTTCCGAGAAACGCACCACATCGACGGTCGAGCCGTCCGACTCGCCGAATCCCGCAACGTTAAGATGAGCGCCTTAAGCGTCGCGGATCTCAAGACCCTCCACCCGCTCTTCGACAAGGATGCCGTCCAGATATGGGATTACAGTTAGTGGACAAAAGTCAAGTCCCCTCACGTGTACATGTACACTGTACTGTGTCCAAGTAGAAAAAGGGCTGTCGAGGGACTTGACTTCTGTCCAGCGACTGTACAGGGCGAGCATCGATAGGAGGCGTGCTGCCGGTGGGACGGCGAAGGCGACCGTGTTGGAACAGGTTGAGGCGTTGAAGGGGTGGTTGATGGCGTAGAGAAGGGAGGGTTGCGTAATGTGTGTGTGTGGG
>JADGJA010000773.1:0-10906 GCA_027596035.1 Thoreauomyces humboldtii | reverse complement strand
GGACATCGGCCGTTCGCAAGTGGCTGTGCGAGTTCATAGCGGCTCGACCGCCCGTTGTGCTTTGGTCCTCGAGATCCTGGTTCGACCATACACTCATCGAGCAGCAATCACCAAACTCGCAAGGAACTATGTCCGCCCAGTTATCGCATAACCTCTCATTGCAAGGCACCTGGACCGGCGTGCTTCAGTCAGGCATTGCTCAGTTCCTAGCTCTTACAGTCGTCCGACGAGGCGCCTCCCTTATCCTCCCATCGAACGCCCCCCACTTCGCCCTCGAATCTCCATCCACCTTCGCTTTTGGTTACGCTGCCGCCGATGTTTACAAGACACTCGGTACGGGAAGCGCTGGATTCAAAGGATTCCTTCTTGTCCTTTTTGCGGTCGCCAATTTTGGGTAAAATGCTGACGAGGGAATGCAGATCTCTACACCCTGCTCACCTTCTCTCTGGTGCCATCTAGCTTGATCATCGCCAACGCATTCACCCTATCCCGCCTGACGGCCTTGGGCATCAAATCCACATCGACCGTTTTTCCGGCCCTCTCGCTCCCCACCGCCCTCAACCTCCTGCCATTCGTCGCCGCTGCGATCCATGCCCTCGAGAACCTCGTCTTTCTCCTGGTCCTCACCGTGTCCCGCAGCGACTTCCTTGCCGGTCTCGCGGGAACGCTGGGATTTGCCAGGGATGTGGTCGGACTGGCTTGCGTCGGCGTCGTCGCCGCTACCGTCCCCGTCGCCCTTTACGAGTGGGCCATGAGCATCGGCAGGGACGGACGGCAGAAGGTGGCGAATTACCCCGTCAATGCCAAACGTCAGTGAGAAGTGCGTGCGAGGGTTCTTCGGGATTCGCATAGCCGCTGTCACTGCAGGAGACATTTGAGTCCTTTTTCTCCCGATATTTAAATTCTAACAAAGAGTCGCCCGTTTCGTTTATTTTGGGCCATTCGGGAAGGAGGAAAACTGAGCAACACAAGAGGGCAATAGGAACTGCAGATAAATATATGAATGCGGAAACTTTAAATGATACGAGAAGGCATGGCCGAGGAAATGGTCCTCTCTTTAGTCCACCAAATTCCAAGTCTGGACCCATTTCCGACTTCGGTACCCGTTTGCCGATGTGTTGAATCCCCACGCAAAGTCCTTGAAGTAGACGAAGTTGATGAAAACGATCACGCACAGACCACCGATGATGGCCAAGTGTAAGAATCGCGGGAGCTTTGATGTGATGTGATCGGTCACCAGCGCGAAAGTGAGAATGGCAAAGTAGAGTGCCGGGAAATAGTGATGGAGACTGGCAATGAGAAGACGAGAAGATAAAGTGAGATGAAAGTCCCCCCGCGTGCAATTTTCGACTAAGACTTACTAGGTGACTCGCCCCATGACCCAAAAGGGTAGGTAGTGGAGGGCCCATCCCACCACTCCGATCTGACCTGCGAAGGCAAAGTCGTCCCATGATCCTAGAAAGGGCGCACATTGCGAAACATTAGCCATGCTGAACATAAAACTACCGTTCTATCAAAGTACTGTTGGGGAAACCGTCGCCAATCTCGACTTACCAGGTGCCTCAAAATCTCGATATTTCCGCTTATGTCTGAACGCGTAGACGCCTAGGACCAAAGCAAAGACGGCGAGACTCCCCGTGCTGCCCCACCAAACCACTGGGTTTCCGATCAGCCAGTACTTGATCGCCACATCGCCCCACCCGCACATTCGCAACCCCACGAGGAGAAATGGCCACTGCCACGGCTGAGACGTGAGTGCGTCCTCCTTGTCTGGATCGGGCGTCAGAGCGTTGTTGGACGTCCACATTGCCACGTTGAGATCAATAAAGTTTTTGAAAAACTTTGCACGTGGGGCATTTCGCCCACCCGGTGGGACTATGAGAAGCGTATCGTAAGCCTAAGGATCGGGCCCCTATCAGCACAGATCGACGTTGACTTACGCATCTCGTGAATATGATGCTCGATATTCCACATGTGGTTTCGATTCAAAGGGTCTGCCTTTTTTTGGCAAACAACTTCGGCCTGCTTGAAGCCCCATTGTGGCAGAGTGACTGCATGAGATCTGAGTAGACATCCCGAAAGATTATGGCGGAGACGGAATCGCGTAGTCAGGGACCTTATTCGTTTGGTATCTTTCGTGAAAAGGTCCTGGATGACGGGATTTATAGTGAGAATCGGCCTGCCTGACCAACCGGAACCCACGTAATTACGTACGTCCACTCGTTCCACCTTCCAGAGATCGTTCCCATCGCCTACGGTAGCATTTCCGTAACACGATACCTCGTTTTGAAGATGTGAGACCGGTGCCTTAACAGGATGTGAATGAAGGTTGCGGCCGGTTGTTGCGTGAACTATCGGAAAGATAACACTCATGTCAGCGTGCACAGCATAACACACGACCCGAGGTTTCTTACGCACCGAGCCTCAGGACGTCCCCGTCCTGGACGTAGTCAAATCCTTCGGGGCTTTCGACATCCTCTTTGCCCCACGCCTTTGTGATGATCCACTGGTTGTTGCTGTCCTTGTGGTGGTAGCAAGTCACTTGTTGCTGCTCAGAACCCTCTGGATATCGTTGAACGTGCGAGTGCAGAAGCCCGCCCCCATGTCCGTTGTTTTTGAGCGTAACCTTCGAGCCATACGCCAGTTCTGCATGGACAATACATAATGAGCTGCAGTGCGTATCAGCAAAACCTTTGAGGTGACCAACGCACCCAACGGGTTGGCATCAAAGTCGTTCCCCCTCAAGCCAGCTTGAAACAACGAGCTCATTTGCGCGTCGCCGGGTCCAGTCCGGTTGAGGATGGCGAAGTGGATAGCAAACGTAAAGATGTAAACGCAGGCTGGAGTGATAATCAGCGCAGCTATCCTCGCCATCCAGTGATTCGCGTACACCCGCGTCGGCATTTTTAGGTCCCCGAGCATATCCCAAAGTTCCTGAAGCGTGTGTAAGCCAACAAGGGCGATGGCGAATAGACCGACCCACTTCACGCTCAAAACCGTTCCAAGTGAGACACCTGTGGCGAAGAGCCAGATCCACCAGTCCGGTGAAAATGGCGCCAGCTGCTGCATGTTCCGGAATCGACAGACACAGAAAACGCTGAGGCCCGTGAAGAACAGTAGCATCGAATCGAGCAGAATGAACCGCGAGATGCAGGTGAGGGCTACATCGAAGAGCACCATGACGGCCATGAATACGCTGGCGGCTGTGGACATATGGAGTTGTAGCCCAGTAAAGTATGCGACGGGGACCAGCCCCGCTCCGAAGAGAGCGTTCGATATCCGCATGATCGAGTAATGAACATCCTTCGGATAAATCGATCCAGATTCAAACTCGAAGGTGCCATGATATCCGCTCATGAGTCCGGCCAACCCGTTGATCATCTTCCCCAATGGAGGATGAACGTCGAAGTAAAACGTCCGTTTGAGATAGTGACCGGCAAACTTTCTGCGAAGCGAGAGCAGGACGTTAGCCGCTTGCTTCCAGGTGATTTTCGTCGTGAACTGACTTGCCCGAAGTGTGCTTCATCCCTGCCAAGCGCCGGCGAATGGAAGGCGGGTCAGCTTTCAGGCCAGGAAGGCGTTGACCGCAAAGACTCTCACCAGACAACCATATTTGCCCAGGCAATCTTGTAAAGGCGCGTGAAGAGAGCAAGAAACAGCAAGATTCCTGGTATCATCCATTGCCGTCGAGTCGTCGGCAACACCGGAAGCTGGACGCAGGGAATAAGAATGCCGTGTTGCACCGCACCGCACAAGATCTCAGATGTCTCCCACACTATATCTTGAGTTTGGTCCTCCTGGACTCTTTCCAAATGCCTTGCTTTTGTCTTCGTTCAAAAGCAACGAGCTTATCCCCGCTGCTGGGTCCATGTCCAGAATGGAGCCATGATGATGTCTGCCGAGAGGTGGCGGCCGCTTCCTCATGCCGGCTACAGAGGCCGTAGATATCGGAACCGGTTCCTGGTAGTCCATGATGTCCTGGCCGACGCGAGGGGTGTCAGGAAATGGGGCGGGCCTCGCTGTTGAATTGCGAAGCGATCTTCAAACGGCGCGTCGGTCTGCCGTTCGCTTGTGTCTCAAGAGCCTCTGCCGTTCCGACAGCCACGGAGACGAGTCCCCCTCGCTCTAGCCTCGCCCCCCAGTCCGGTCGTCACTTCGTTTCTCATATGAGAGTCATGCTAATCCAAGCGGGTTCGTATAAAACACAGCACGAGCAACTCGCTGAAAGATGAGGTCTATGCACGCCTCTGCACTCACTGCACGCCTCAGTGAGTGCAGAGGCGTAAGATTATGGAGTGCGGAGGCGTGAGTGGAGCTGGCACTAACCTTACACCCGAAGGAAGAGACGAAGTACCCTAATTCGAGGAAGTTGTGAAGATAAAGCTTTTATCATGGAAGGTTACTTTTCAAAGGGAACATAATGTCTGTCTTTCATTCTTTCATGGAGCTCCCCCCTCCCCTCCTCCCCTCTCTCCCGCGGCCCTTTCATATGAAGTGGCTTTTATCTCAAATCCGTGTGGAAATCGAGTTATGCCCCAAAGTGACCTGTTATGTTGAAGTTTCAGCCTCGTGTCTTGTTGGACAAGCGCAACAGTCACAGATGAACCAGGCGCTCCTATGCCATTGTTGCCACCATAACTGCTTTCAGGGCTTAGATCAGCGGTCGGAGGATGCATCTTGACAGCCTTCGTTCTTTTTTTGGGAAGAGGCTCTCTCCTTCGAAGCATTCCGCCATCCTCTGCAAACCATTCTTCCTCGCGAAGTCTGTGACAAAATCAGGACATGATGCGTCTAACTATCGGCTTTTTGACTACGTTCAGTCTTCTGACAGCTCTGTCGGTTCGCGCGGATGAACAGCCTGCCGTCGGCGGAACGATGTAGGTTTGAGATTGACCGTGGTGTCATGCCAGGTCGGCACGCAAAAAAATCGCTTCGGACGCTCACCTGCATCGCATGCTTGCAGTGTTCCCATGGTCCGTCATGCGGCGGGCCGGCATGCTCTTCGACAGAGCCTCCTCGAACGGTCCTCTGACGGCGTGGCGACCCTTCG
The DNA here is from genome assembly GCA_027596035.1 of Thoreauomyces humboldtii. Taxonomy (NCBI): domain Eukaryota; kingdom Fungi; phylum Chytridiomycota; class Chytridiomycetes; order Spizellomycetales; family Powellomycetaceae; genus Thoreauomyces; species Thoreauomyces humboldtii. Next base: position 5,856 of record JADGJA010000773.1, on the reverse strand, counting down.
CGAGGACGCAACTCTCGAGGAGATTGCTCTCGCGATGGGAGTCGCTCACGTCTCGGACCCCGTCCCCGCTAACGGCGAGGCTCCCGTCTTGGTAGGACGTGGAGCAGCGGAGGACCCAGCGTACGTCGGCGAGCCGGGTGACGACGAGATGCTCAAGTACTTCGTTGGAGAGGAAGACGATGACGAACCTCACATGAAACGCAGGTCCTCGCCTCCTCCCGACCCTCCCGCGGTGGCCCCGAACCATAAGCGAGGCACGCCGGAAAGCGAGCCTGGTCGCGACCCTGACTACATCGGGGAGGCGGACGCTGATGACGGCCTGAAGTATTTCGTCGGGGAGGAGGAAGAGCCTTCTGTGCAGCGCCGCGGAATGGGAAATAGCAAGCACAGCAAGCAGCGACGTCAGTTGAGCGCGCTCACCCCCCAGGTGTCGGCCGTTAGCAACAATTACGATAACTTGGTGCGTGTCAAAAAGCAGAGAGGTTTCGACAACTCGTGTAACTGATGTTGCTTCGAAAACCCAGTATTATACTACGATTTCAATCGGAACACCTTCGCAGCCGTTCTCTGTTATTATTGATACTGGTACGCTAGAGCCATGAGCGATTGCTACATTTGAATCTTTCTTAGCCGTTTAGCCATTCAGGATCGGCCGACCTGTGGATTCCGTCGCTGAAGTGTACTACATGTGGCAACCGAAGGAAGTACAATCCAGCCAAATCTACCACTGCCATCCAGCTTGGTCTTCCCTGCACGACATATGTACGCTGGATAAGAGTTACCTGATGACGATTTCTAGCATGCTCATATGTTGCTTCCGTCTTCTTCCTGCAGTACGGACTGGGATCCGCTTCAGGAACCATTGTTGCTGTAAGAGAACCGGTCGGGCTGGAGACCCAAGGACTTGCCGCTTAAGAAGTCTCCTTTATCCCTAGGACACGGCAAAGTTCGGCAACCTCGTTGTCGCCAAGCAGATCTTTATTCAATCTGACAGTAACACGAACGTACAGCCTGACTACGTCGACGGATTGATCGGACTTAGTGCGTACATGGTGCGAGGACGCCGACACTACGATATCAGCTGACACGCTCTTCCACAGGCTTCTCGTCCCTTTCCTGGGCCAACTCTATCGTCCCGTTTTCTTACAATGCAAAGTCCGCTCTGATCGAGAACCTGTTCTACACAGGCAAGATCCCCACGCCTGCGTTCGGCATCTGGCTCGACAAGACCGTTTCATGGACAGCGGCCCCTGGATCGGTGGTAGGAGGCGAACTGTCGGTCGGCTCCCTGACGGGAAACACCGCCAGATACACGGGAGCGATCACCTGGCTCAGCGTTCCCGACAACCTGTCGTGGTGGAACGTGGAGTGGGATGGCATCGCCGGTCCCAACGGCGTCAACGTCAGGCCTGCCGGACGAAACATCAGGGCGCTGGTCGATACTGGTGAGTGTATTTTGGTACGATTTCGTTTTCTAGGGCCATCGGATTCTCATGTTCTCGTTTCAAATGATTTCAGGAACGTCGTTGATCCTGGTAGACTATGCGGTCGCGGCGAAGATGAACGCCCTCTTCGGCGCGGTTCCAACCGGAATTCATGGTCTCTGGTCGGTCAACTGCAACACCATCGCCGCCAGTACCGTCAAGATCACCATCACCCTTCAGGGGTACCCTTTCGTGCTCACGGGTAAGGTTCCAGCAGACCGTTCGATAAATCAGCATTGCTTTTCGCGCGGGTGGCTCAAATGATACGATGATCCTGCTCTAGGTGCCGATCTGCCCGTCCGAGTTTGGTCTACCGACGCCACTACGTGCTACGCTCCGTTCCAGTCCCGCTCCACCGTAAGTCTGGTCTTCTGACGAACGCGCGCCTTGGCTAACCCACCCTCTGCGCAACAGCAAGACGTCCAGGACGATTGGATCCTCGGTAAGTGGATAGAAAGTCTTCGATCGCGCTGGTTCGTAGCGATTCCAACATCCTCGATTCTGCTTTGCTCGCTCCTGTAGGCGACATCTTCTTGCGAAAGTGGTATCAGATTTATGATTATAACTGGAAGGGTGGATGGAAGCCTCGCGTCGGGTTCGCGCTCGCGGTGCACTCCACCTGAGGAGAGGACAGTGCGCTACATAGAGAACGAGACTGAAGCAGCCTCTCGTACGTTGTGCGGGAGACGGTGCGTTGTAAAGAAGATGAGAATGAACGAACGAGGTGTTCGGCTGCTGTTCAAAAGACGTCAGATCCGTCAAAGGAATTCGAACGATGCCAGTTTTTCAACCATTGGCAGGCAGGAACCACCCGGACTGCTGGTCTGGGTCCCGCTTGGCATCTCTCACAGATCCTTGAGCAAGGATTCGGCGGATCTTCCGACTGATGCGCTAGATGGCGCTCTGGATAGGCGTCCCTTTCTTCCCTGGGCAGCAGGCGTGGCTTCTCTGCTTTTCCCCTCCATATTTCCGCTACCCGTCGTGCTCGGGACGCGGGAAAGTGGTCTTCTGTGGGCAGACCCTCGAACGTGACCGAAGCCCATGTTCCCGAGTAGATCAGGAGGCCCACCGTCCGAGCTGTCGTCGTCATCATCGGAGAGGGGCGTGGGTTTCGTTGAAGCATTCGGAAGCCGTGTTGCACTAAGCAGCTCATCTCTGCAGGTGCGTTCAAGGTTAATGCGTTGAAAGGTAGATAACCCTCGTTTTCCGCGAAAACGCGGTAGGAACGTACACGTCCATTGCATCGACTTCCGGGGCTGGATCTGGCGCGGCCGTCAGTGCTTCTTTGGCCAATCGCATGCGCTCGAGCGCCTGCTGTGCTTTTAGCGTTTCAGCCGCTTGGAACAAGATAACTTTTAGTTGATGATGTGGCAGCAAGCTTTCGGCTTCGTCGAGAAGGCCGTACCAAGTGCAGCATTCGCGTCGATGAGTTGTCGGATCTTTTTCTTCTTGGCGTTCAGCACCTCCTTGAACTTTGTCGCCATGGAGCCGCTTCAGTCCCCTCAATCGTCGATAAAGCCCGGATCCATGGAGGTTCTCACCTTCTTGTAGATGGTTCTTTCGACACCCTCCCTCTTGGTGCTGACCCAGGCTTCGTGTTCCTCCAGTATGTCCTTCCTCTGCACCTGAAGATCCGCAACCTTTTCCTCGAGTCCCTCCATCCTCTCCCTGTTTTCGGTACGGGTTGCGACGAGTTCGCGGATCCATTCCCCGCACGTCCATCGAGCCTCCTGTGTGGATTTCGCCGAGAGGTCCAGTCTTCCGAGAGCAAACTAAGCTGGGACGAGGCCATTCAGCACCGCCCCGTTCCAGAATCTCCCGCTCCGGGAGAATCATCACACACACCTTGATTCCGTCCGCCAGCACGAGGCACCATGACAGCTTGGGGAGGTGGTTCGGCAGAAAGACCCGCCGTCAGGCTCAGCTGGCGGGGGTGTCCTACACTTTTCCCCTGAAGGAAGGAGCATACCTCGGCCCTGAACTCCTCGGCCTTGACCGTGCATGCCGTGGCCTGACCCTCCCTCGTCCTTCCCCTCGTGCCCCCTTCCAGAGCGGCCCGGGTCGACCTGACGTGGGTTCTCTCGTCCACGTCCTCGGGCTTCATGACCCGGAGGTCCGACAGAGTGACGCAACGATCCCAGACGGCTTTCCCGTCCGTGAGTTGGACTGTGAATGCGGTAGAGTTGGAGCTTGAAGGAGAGGGTTCCTCCCAGGTGCAGGAGAGGAAGAAGTCCTTGTCCTCGGCGTGAGAGTCGGTGGAAGAGCTGGCAAGGGTTCCTGCGACCTGTGAGAATGTCCTGGAAGGCGGTGGTGTTGGGGGTGGCGGTGGAGCCATGACGTGAGGGCGAGCCAAGACAGAGAGAGACAGGGACAAGAGGGAAAGAGACAAGAGGAAAGGGCAGTGGTGACTCGGAAGGCACAAGGAGAGAGAAAAGGAGGGAGAAGGACGAGACGCACGACGCGGTTCTCAAAGGTCCAGACGGTCCGGACTCTCTTCCCCACGTCCGGAACGTGTCCGGATCGTCTCGTCTCTCTCTCGCTCCTTCGCTCACCGGAAAAAAACACCTGGCACACACGCAATCCTCTTCATCTACACGCATCGCACACCTCCCCCGAAACACTTTCAACGCTCTCCCCCGTCAGCACTACGAAATACAGAAATGCTCGAAGCTCGTCTCGCCCAAGCATCCGTCCTGAAGAAGCTCCTCGATGCCATCAAGGAGCTCGTCACGGACGCAAACTTTGACTGCAACGAGTCCGGAATCCAGCTCCAGGCAATGGACAACTCACACGTCGCCCTCGTCGCCCTCATGCTCAGGTCGACCGGTTTCGAGCACTTTCGATGCGACCGCAACCACTCGCTCGGCATCTCCCTCGCCAGTCTGAGCAAGGTCCTCAAGTGCGCCGGAAACGACGACATACTCACCATCAAGAGCGAGGAGGAGGGCGACATCCTTCAGCTGATCTTCGAGAGCCCAAGTAGGTGTTTCCCGCTCGCCCCCATCGACCCTCTTGTCTCCTCCCCTTCCGTCCCTTGCGCGTACTCATCCACCCGTCCTTCCGCTCTCCCTTACTCCCTCGAACAGAGGTCGACCGTATGAGCGAGTACGACCTCAAGCTCATGGACATCGACTCGGAGCATCTCGGCATCCCAGAAACCGCTTACGACGCCGTCGTCAAGATGTCCTCCGCAGAGTTCCAGCGCATCTGCCGCGATCTCTCCGTATTGAGCGAGTCGGGTGAGTTTTCATTTCTTTCGGACGCAGAACAAGAACTCTTACTGAATTGTTCTCGCTTTTTTTTTCTTGCTCTTTCCGCAGTTGCCATCGACGTTGACAAGGACGGTGTCAAGTTCTCCGCGGCCGGAGAGATCGGATCCGGAGCCGTCACGCTCAAGCAGGGCACGTCGGTCGATGACGACGAGACGGCCACCACCATCGAGCTCAACCAGTCCGTAGCTCTCACCTTCTCACTCAAGTACCTGACCAACTTCACTAAGGCGACGCCCCTTTCGGACACCGTCAGCTTGAGCATGAGCGCCGAAGTCCCTCTTCTCGTCGAGTACAAGGTTTCCGAGGTTGGATACATCAGGTATGAGTCCCTAAGTCTTCCGATCAGGAACACCTTCTTGGAAGCTCACGATTCCCTTGCTGCCGCAACCAGGTATTACCTCGCACCCAAGATTGGCGACGATAACTAAAAGCTGGCTTGTCCTTCTCATTCCCACTTGGCTTTCACCTCCCTCGTCCCTGTCTCACTCCGCCGCTGGCGTCGGCCTTTCTCGCCCTGTTTTCCCTCCCTTCTTTTCTTTTGTAATTTCGCTTATCCCAATGACTACCTTCGACTTCTTGATCCATCTGAGAGCAAATGCGCGATGCCATGGGAGCCCCGATATCCAACATACAAGTTGTAGAGGGATTGTGCAAAAGGTCGCGTTGATGTGGGGGAGACTCCGAGAGAGTCTCGAGAATACCGGTACTCTCGTGTGGGAGAAACGGCTGCGTCACGACTCACGACTTGACTGCCACCCCTTCCTTCTCGCAATCTTCCCCCAAATTAGTCTCTCGCGCACCATCGACCAACAACTGGAGAACCTCTTTGCAACCTAAACCGGAACCCACCTACATCCCCTCGGAGCAAATTTACCTCTAGAAACCATTACAAAAATGGGGCTCAACGATAACGAGGTCGCTCAGGAAATGGGCAAGATGGTACGTCACGAAAACACCCCCCGTCCTCCGGACATTCCGGCTACCGGGCAGGAACACCGCGTAATGAAAAGGTCGACGGCCGCGACCAGACTCTTTTCCGCTTGTCTTGTCATCGAAGCGGGCGTCTGGCACTCGGGGGTCGTGGGATGGTTGCTTGGGGT
>JADGJA010000772.1:0-10951 GCA_027596035.1 Thoreauomyces humboldtii | reverse complement strand
CCCCCCCCGCTTTATAGTGCCTGAGCCGAATCAAGCGACTCTTGCTCACCCAGCGTGCCTTCAAGGAGGTCGGCATCGAGTTCATGGACCTGTACAGTCACTTGATTCCCGTGTACGACGTGGAACCGTTGGAGAAGATCACGGATGCCTACTTGGATCAGTACCTGTGGTACGAAGCCGACAAGCGACATTTGTTTCCTGCTTGGATCAAGCCCGGCGACTCTGAGCCGCCACCGCTTCTCGTCTACAAGTGGTGCCAGGGTATCAACAACCTTACGGATGTTTGGGAGACGAGCGAAGGAGAGTGCAACGTACTCATGGAGACGAAGCTTTGCAAGGTCTACGAGAAGATTGATTTGACTCTGCTCAACCGACTGCTTCGTCTCATCGTGGATCACAACATTGCCGATTATATGACGGCCAAGAACAACGTTGCCCTCACGTACAAAGACATGAATCATGTGAACGCTTACGGTCTCATCCGTGGACTGCAGTTTGGATCTTTCATCTTCCAGTACTACGGTCTCGTCCTGGATCTCCTGATCCTTGGTCTTCACCGTGCCAGCGAGATGGCTGGTCCACCCGCGATCCCGAATGACTTCTTGCAGTTCCGTGATGTCAACACGGAAGTTCGTCACCCAATCAGACTGTATTCACGATATATCGACAGGATCCACATCCTGCTTCGATTCAACGCTGATGATTCCCGGGATCTCATCCAGCGCTACCTGACGGAGCACCCTGACCCGAACAATGAGAACATTGTTGGATACAACAACAAGAAGTGCTGGCCTCGGGATTGTCGTATGCGTCTCATGAAGCACGACGTCAACCTGGGGCGTGCCGTCTTCTGGGACATCAAGAACAGGTTGCCTCGATCCCTTACAACTATTGAATGGGAGGATAGTTTCGTGTCGGTCTACTCGCGTGACAACCCGAACTTGCTCTTCAGCATGTGCGGCTTCGAGATCCGCATCCTTCCCAAGCTCCGGTCTAGCCACGAGGAGTTCACGCTCAACGAAGGCGTTTGGAATCTGATCAACGAGTCTACGAAGGAGCGCACGGCACAAGCATTCCTTCGTGTTGACGAGGAGAGCATGCAGAAGTTCCACAACCGAATCAGACAAATCCTCATGGCTTCCGGCAGTACTACTTTCACGAAGATCGTCAACAAGTGGAATACTTGTCTTGTCGGTCTCATGACATACTACCGTGAGGCTGTTGTTCATACGCGCGAGCTCTTGGACCTGCTTGTCAAGGCTGAGAACAAGATTCAAACCCGAATCAAGATTGGTCTCAACTCGAAGATGCCTTCTCGATTCCCTCCCGTCGTCTTCTGTAAGTTCCTTGCTACCTGTGGGGTTTTCCTCCCGGCGCGACGGCTGTACTCAGACTTCTTGCAATTCTAGATACGCCGAAGGAGTTGGGAGGACTCGGCATGCTTTCCATGGGACACGTGCTGATCCCGCAATCGGACCTCCGATGGTCGAAGCAGACCGAGACTGGGATCACGCACTTCCGATCTGGCATGTCTCACGAAGAGGATCAGACCATTCCTAACCTTTACCGATACATCCAGCCATGGGAGTCGGAGTTCATCGATTCGCAACGAGTCTGGGCCGAATACGCCCTCAAGCGTCAGGAGGCCAATGCTCAGAACCGTCGTCTTACGTTGGAGGACCTCGAAGACAGTTGGGACCGTGGTATTCCCCGTATCAACACGCTGTTCCAGAAGGATCGCCATACCCTGGCATATGACAAGGGATGGCGAGTGCGGACGGACTTTAAGCAGTACCAAGTATTGAAGAACAACCCCTTCTTCTGGACACATGCGAAGGTAGGAAGGCTACCGCTTCTGTTACTGCTCAGTTTGATCGTCGCTAATCTGCTAAACGCTTGTAGCACGACGGAAAATTGTGGAACCTGAACAACTACCGTACCGACATGATCCAAGCGTTGGGCGGAGTTGAGGGCATCTTGGAACACACGCTTTTTAAGGGAACGTACTTCCCTACGTGGGAGGGTCTCTTCTGGGAGAAAGCCAGTGGTTTCGAAGGTATGGACCGGCGCTAATGGCTGCTGAGTTATGAAGTTCCGTGCAGTACTGACTGGATCTCGTTTCACAGAATCCATGAAGTACAAGAAGCTCACTAACGCGCAGCGTTCCGGTCTGAACCAGATTCCTAACCGTCGGTTTACGCTCTGGTGGTCTCCAACCATCAACCGAGCAAACGTTTACGTTGGTTTCCAAGTTCAACTCGATCTGACCGGTATTTTCATGCACGGCAAGATCCCGACCCTCAAGATCTCCTTGATTCAGATTTTCCGAGCTCACTTGTGGCAGAAGATCCACGAATCCGTCGTCATGGATTTGTGAGTCCATCACCTCTTGCTCAGGTTCGCTCGTGGTTCTCATGCTTATGCTTTTCCACTTGCTAGATGCCAAGTTTTCGATCAAGAGTTGGAAGCCTTGGAAATCGAGACTGTCCAGAAGGAAACTATTCATCCTCGAAAGTCGTATAAGATGAACAGTAGTTGTGCCGATATTCTGCTCTTTGCGGCCTACAAGTGGAATGTGTCAAAGCCGTCTCTACTCAATGATACCAAGGACTCCTTCGATGGAGCCACGACGCAAAAGTACTGGGTTGACGTTCAGCTTCGGTGGGGAGATTTCGACTCCCATGACATCGAGCGATACACCCGCGCCAAGTTCCTGGATGTAAGAAGATTTCGACCTATGGTTATACTCCCCACATGCTAACTTGAGTTGCTGATCTTTCAGTATACCACCGACAACATGTCGATTTACCCATCGCCTACTGGAGTCATGATTGGCATCGACCTAGCGTACTCTCTCCACAGTACCTACGGAAACTGGTTCCCTGGCATGAAACCTCTGGTGCAGCAAGCTATGGCGAAGATCATGAAAGCCAACCCGGCATTGTACGTGCTCCGAGAACGTATTCGCAAGGGTCTGCAGCTCTACTCGTCCGAGCCCACGGAACCGTACCTGAGCTCTCAGAACTACGGAGAACTTTTCTCAAACCAGATTATCTGGTTTGTCGATGATACCAACGTTTACCGTGTCACTATTCACAAAACATTCGAGGGAAATTTGACGACCAAGCCTATCAACGGAGCTATCTTCATCTTCAACCCACGTACGGGTCAGCTCTTCCTTAAGATCATTCACACCTCGGTTTGGGCTGGTCAGAAGCGTCTTGGACAGTTGGCGAAGTGGAAGACGGCCGAAGAAGTCGCTGCCTTGATTCGATCTTTGCCGGTTGAAGAACAGCCCAAACAGATTATCGTTACGCGAAAGGGAATGTTGGATCCTCTGGAAGTCCATTTGGTATGTTTTCGCTACTAGTTATGACTCGCGTCGTTCTCTCTTCTGACATTGTCTTCTGTATTAGCTTGATTTCCCAAACATTGTGATCAAGGGCTCGGAGCTTCAGCTGCCATTCCAGGCTTGTCTGAAGGTCGAGAAGTTTGGAGATTTGATCCTGAAGGCCACCGAGCCTCAGATGGTCCTCTTCAATCTGTACGACGACTGGCTCAGGACGATCTCGAGTTACACGGCGTTCTCGCGATTGGTGCTCATCCTTCGTGCGCTGCATGTCAACAACGAGAAGACCAAGATCATTCTCCGCCCCGACAAATCTGTTATAACCGAAGCCCACCATATCTGGCCTACCCTAACGGACGAGGAGTGGATGAAGGTCGAAGTATTGCTCAAGGACCTGATCCTGGGTGATTACGGCAAGAAGAACAACGTCAACGTCGCATCCCTTACGACGTCTGAAGTCCGTGATATTATCCTGGGAATGGAGATTTCTGCCCCGTCCATTCAGCGACAGCAGATTGCGGAGATCGAGAAGCAGACGAACGACTCTTCCCAGCTAACCGCCGTTACCACTCGCACTTCAAATATCCACGGCGACGAGATGATTGTCACGACTACTTCGAATTACGAAACCCAGACCTTCTCCTCCAAGACGGAATGGCGAGTTCGCGCCATCTCCTCGACAAACCTGCATCTTCGTACCAACCACATTTACGTGAACTCGGACGATATACGGGAAACCGGGTTCACCTACATTCTGCCAAAGAACGTCCTCAAGCGCTTCATTTGTGTCTCGGATCTGCGAACCCAGATTTCTGGCTTCCTTTACGGTGTTAGCCCACCTGACAACCCGCAGGTCAAGGAGATCCGAGCGATCGTCTTGGTGCCGCAGTGGGGCACTCATCAGCAGGTGCACCTCCCTCACACTCTTCCCGATCACGAGTACCTGAAGGAGTACGAACCGCTCGGCTGGATTCACACGCAGCCCAACGAGCTGCCTCAGCTCAGCCCGCTGGACGTGACGATGCATGCCAAGATCATGGCCGAGAATAAGGGTCTCTGGGACGGCGACAAGACCGTCATCGTGACTTGCTCCTTCACCCCCGGTTCCTGCTCTCTGACCTCGTACAAGCTCACCCCCGCCGGCTTCGAGTGGGGTCGCAACAACAAGGACATGGGCGTCAACCCTCAGGGTTACCTTCCCAGTCACTACGAGAAGGTCCAGCTCCTCCTCAGCGACCGCTTCCTCGGCTTCTTCATGGTCCCCGAAGGCGACGGAGTGTGGAACTACAACTTCATGGGCGCAAAGCACCGTGCCGACATGAAGTATCAGCTCACCATCGACACTCCCAAGGAGTTCTACCACGAGGTCCACCGTCCAAGCCACTTCTTGAACTTCAGCGGTCTCGAGGACACCGGACTGGCGAGTCTCGGACAAGGTGTCGCGGCCAGCAACGATGCAGACCGTGAGGACCAGTTCGCTTAGAGTTTCCCGATCGGCGGAACCCCGTCACATCCCGCTATCTAGTTTACCACGTCTTTCTACCACTTTTTCACATCTCTGTACTATATATCGATTCTTTTGCATCGCAATGCTCCGTTTTAAAGTGTCCTTTGGATTCTCAGGACTGACGACGATGATAATTGATGAGAGATGAGATAATCAGTCCGATACATATATGTGCGCAAGCTATGAGACTGCGAGGCTTCTTATGCGTCCAAAAGATAGTTGGTTGCTTTGGCCACATCAAACTCGTTCCTTTGCGAGACAACGTTAAAAGATTAGGCGCGATCTGTTGGACGAGACACTAGAGAAAAGTATAAACTTACATCTCGAGTGCATTGATGGCTTGTTCCTTGGTGAATCCCAAAGCAACAATCTGTTGCACTTCCTCAGCATCATCCTTGGTGGCTGTCCGTTTCGGCAGAGCAGGAGGAGGCGGTCGCTTCGTCGGGCTGGCAGCGCCGGCGCTCTGCCCAGGTTTGGGTGACGATGCGTTTTCCCGCGCAGGCGAGCTCGTCTTTGGAGCCGATGTCGCGGTCGTGAAGGCGGAGGAGCCGAACGTAGCGGGACCGAAAGCGTCCTCGAAGCTGGCAGGAGTTTCGGACGAGGATGCCCCGCCGGTCACGCCAAACACGGCGTCCAGGTCGGCGACGGACATCTGTGCGTTGGCGCCAGCGCCGCCGCCAGCTCCCGAGGGTGGCGGACCGAACGAGAAGTCTGACGTCGCGAATGGATCCGACGCACCGCCGGAAGGCGCAGCGGGACCAGAGGAACCACCGAATGCGGACGCAAAGTCGGCTTCGAAGTTGTGGGTGTTCGAAGTCGGAGAAGCGGTAACTGGGTGACCACCAAAAGGACTCGATTCGAAGGCTCCGAAGTCGTTGGCAGGCGAGGGAGCAGGGAATCCGCCGAACGAGGCATCAAAATTGAACGCATCATCGTTGAAGTCCTTGTCAGAAACTGCGACGAAAGATTGATCGTCGAAATCGGATGGAGGCTTCGCAGGACTGGAAGAAGAAGGCTTGTTCGCAAATGCATTTTGCATCTCAGCGTCGATATCAACCTCAGAGATGGAGCTCGCAGTATCAGAACGCTTCATGTCAGGTTTACTTGCGGAGAGGACCTCCTCGGCAGGTTCTATTGGTGGAGGCTCCGATGACTGCGACGAGGCTTTCGGTGGGGCCGGTGTAGTTGCAGCGTCAGGGAACACCGAAGCAAAGTCGGCTTCAAAGGCTGGAGTGCTGAAACCAGCCGCTTGATCGGCATGTCCAACTCCGAAAGCCTGATCAAAACTCTTCGGAGGCCCATCAGCCGAAGCGGCTGCGGGTCCCGCAGATGAATCGCCATGCTCCGAGTCATGCAAAATTGACAATGCAGAGAGTGACCCAGGGGCGGTACTAAATGCATTGAAGCCATCCCCCTCGTCGTCAGCGAGCGAAGCTGTGTTCCCTTCGACCGGGGCGGAAAACGGACCAGCACTTTCTTCCTTAGGAACCTCGGTTTCCGATTTGTCGAGCATCGGCAAACTTCTTACGCTTGCGGTCCCCTTTTTTGGTTCGAGAGGGGCCTCATCCTGTGACTTCCGCGGTGCGAATCCCAGCGAGAAGTTTGCGTTACTCGACTTTTTGGTCGGGGAAGTCGACAAGGGAATGGTAGCAGGTGTCGTACTCTTGGCACTTGGGATACCGGGGGTTTCCGGCGTGAGTGCAACGGACGGACTGACACCTGAGACAGCCAACGATGGGTCGACAACCCCGGAAGACACAGCCTCCAACCCGTTCTTCATCTCGGGTCCAGACGATAAGCTGTTCGTGCTCTTCTTCTTACTTGGCTGGTGCATGTTGAATAGTTCATCGAACTCGTCCTTGGCGGACTTGCTACTTACGGAACTGCTCGCAACAGCAGGTGCTACGATCGGCGCCGCTGGAGCTGGAGAAGACAGCAACGAGGCTGAGGCGTTGCGAGAAAGACTCGTGAAAGGCTTTCCGGAAGGCGAGGCCGCGGAGCCATCGACCAGGGGAGGCGGGATCGGCTCTCCGCGCTGAGGCTTCTTTGCCGAAGGCGGGGGTGGGGGAGGTTTCTTGGCGGAACCTGGTGTAGACTGGGTTGGGGAATATCCCATGTTCGCAGTGTCTATGGTAATCCCGCGAAGGAGGTTCGGGTTCGAGCCTCCGGCCGCTGGGAGATTTCCGTAAGGTGCTGTTGCTGCTGTGGGTTCGGGAGAGATACCCTTGATCGCTGGTTCCGCAGCTGCTTGCGACGCAGGGCTCAAGGCAGCGAATGCTGCATACGGATCCGCCTTTGGTTGGGCGGCTGCCAGAGCTGCAGCAGCAGCAGCTTCAGCGGCTTTACTTTTGATCTGCTCCTGATCATGCTCTGCCTTGAGCTGTGCCAACCTCTGCTTTTCCTTCTCGTTGATGCTAGCCTGCACAGCGGCCTGCTGAGCAAAATGAGCATTCCTTTGCTTCTCGCGCTCTAAATTGCCTTGCTGTGTCTGTACATCTCCATGGATTTGTTGATAATCACTTTGAGCGCTACTGAGCAATTGTTCATTGATCAGTCGATGCTGCAACTGTTGACGAAGTTCATTCTTGATTTGCTCCAATTCCGCACGAAGGGGAGTGGCAGCATCCGTGAGCTCCTTGACTTGGCGCTTCATTTCTGCATTGTCCGCAAGCGTACTGCCCAGTTGCTCCTCGAGCTGGCTTTTTTCTTGCTGTAACGTTCCGACGGTCTGATGTGCCTGTTGAAGCTCAGCGCTGCTGATTTGAATCATCTGTTGTTCCCTTCTTAGACTATTCTCAGTCTCCATGGCAATCTGGCTTTCCGTTTCATACACGGCTCGCAGCTGTGAAAGTTCCAAAGCGAGCTGATTTCGTTTATCGGTAACGGTCTTGAACTCTGCGTCGATTTCCGCACGCTTCTCCCTGAGCTCGTCTACCGTAGGTTGCAGACCCTCGAATTGTCCTTTGACCTGCTCCAGGTCTGCTTTCCGGTTTGCAAGATCTCTTTCACGCTGCTCGAAGTCAGCAACCTCGTGCGCGGATGGGAGCTTCGAAAAGGATAGAGCTGAAACGCCAATGTTCGTCAAGTGTTTCACACTTGTGCGCACATGTGAAGTTAGGAAACTTACATCTGCCTTCGAAGCTGGTCACCGGAGTGGATATGCTCGGAACCGTAAGAGCGCCAGCGTTTAACTCGCCCATCAGATCCAGATCGCCGGAACTGCGAGCGTTGCCTGCTGAAGGCTGAGCAAATGCAGCCAAAGTGCTGTTAGAGCCAAACGCCTCCGTCTTTGGCTGACCACGCAGGGATGGTGGAACTAAGTCGGCTGGTAGTGTTTGTGGCACCGCTGTTCCAGCCATACGTGATCGGATAAGGTGCATGGCAACGGCAAACTCATCCTTCTTCAATACCCCCTCCTTAGAGATGTTCGCCAGATCCCAGATCTTTGCGAGGTCGGCCTGAGGGATCTGGGCCTTCATGAAAAGTCCGTAACTTTCTTGGCCTAATAGTCAGACACCGATGGTTAGCCTCCATCGTCTAGATTCATTAGATAATCAGGAAAACTTGATACCGCACCAGTGACGTAGCCTTTTTTACTCTGATCGATAGTATCAAAATGCTGATCAAACTGCGCTTTCTCATCGTCCTTGATGGCCCATTCGAGACTTGCTGACGTGGGGAGCGCCCCGGGTAGAAGAGTACGGCGGCGATCCATGCGAGGGGAAGTTACCCCACCGGTCGACAGCATCGTTGGCATGCGCGAAAGGGGTCGGGAGGAGGGAGGCGGGGGAGCAATGGCGGACAGCATCGGCTCTGGGCTCTGGGCGTCTGACATCGTACCCGACCCGCTACCATTGATTGAGCTCAATATCTGAGGGGGCACAGACATTGGGACGGTCTGCATAGCTCCCTGCCGAAGTCGTGTAATCAAACACATGGCAACCAAAAACTGGTTGAGATTCAACTTCCCACTGCTGTTCGGATCGGAAAGGTTCCTGTGTAGACAATAACTTAACCCTCACTCAAAGTTCTGCTCTGAACATGAATTTTGATGAACTCACCATATCTTGCCCAGTGTATCAGTAGGCAGGGAAGACTTCAGAAGAAACTCGCGCGCGGCTTCGCCTGTTATGCAATAATGAGACACAACCAAGCAGACTTAGATGAGGCGGGCGAAGATCCTCGTACCCGTTACAGCGCCATCGCTGGGGTTACAAGAATTGAAGACTGCCGTAAATCGCTCTCGTTCCTCCCCAGTTATACCGCTCACTCCGCTGCTAGCCCCGCCAGTCATATGCGAAGCCACGCGACCATTGCCCGTGTTATGAGTAAGCACGCTTCCTCCAGTAGAGTGGGATGTCACACTAGTTCCCGTGCGGTGTAGTGTAAGGGGGTTCGGCACAAACTGATTGTTCCCGGTCAGATGCGGTGACATTGCTCCGCCGGTTGGTTGCACGGTAACGCCATTCGAATTGCCGGATTTGTTGGGAAGTGTGACCCCTTCGAAGATCGGGATTGGCGTTGCTGATTCAGGAAATGCGTGAGGTTTCTGGTCTGGCTAGCCGGGCTGAAACCTACTGAGGAGATTGACTTACGGATGGTAAGATGGGCGATGTTCGGCGATTTTCCACTCTGTGCTAAGGCTATCAGCTTCAAAGCCCGAAGAAAGTCGATCTGCGTCAAATAACCCTTGTGATCAGCGTCGGACTGTAGCCAGATCTGTGCGGTAGAAGGTAGAATGTAGGCTGTGAGTACAAATGAGCGTCGGCTTCAGGAACTTCGTGAAGTACCTCGCTCAACACGTTTTGAGGTAGCCTGGACTTTGATAAGAACGCCACAGCTTCCGGCGGTTGAACTGTTGACTTGTTGGACGGATCTGCAAGCTTATAAAAGTAGGCATAGGCGGCGAGCTCGTCCTGACTCATAGGAAACCCAGCCGGGGAATCTACACAAGCAAAGTCAGCATCCGTCGCGGTAAGTCCAGGACTCCACTTGCTGCCGATGTCACCTTGAGAGCCGACTCTGCCCATCGTGGAAGCAGGCTTGGAAGCGAACGGGTCGTCCGAGATGCCCCAGACTTCGCCACTTTTGCGTTCCGACATTCTTGAGCCTGCAGTCTCCGGGAAGGATGCGGATCGGATGGGAGTAATTGCTGGCAGCGAGCGAGGAATTATAGGGTTTCGCTTTTCGCTGGAGGCTCTTTCGCCAAGCAAGAATGTACGCCAACCACGACCAACGTTCAGAGCTCTGGGCCTGAGCGAACGGCGAAACGGTGAGAGGCCAAGGAAGGGCCGAACGAAGGGCTGGGCGTTCGCAGGCTTTTGACAGCGCCCCGTCTCCTCTCTCCTCCCCATGCATCGTCACTTGACCTCCCAAGCCTTCGCCTCGGCCTCTCGCGCAAGCTTCTCGGCCAGCCTGATCCCGCTCCCGTCCGATCGGTAGATAAGAGACGTGCTTTACTTCTTCCCTTTCCTGATGTGAATTTGGATTGAATCAACGGCATGAGCTCGTAGCCCCCGTGCGGGGTCGAGCCTCAACGTGAGCTCTTTTCCGACAGGGAATCAGACGAGTTTGGCGTGCGAGGAAGGTTGCAAGGCAGCCCAAGTTGAGCGGTCCGCTGTTACGGGCATCGTACTCCACCCTATTAGTGCGAGATTCATGCCACCATGAACAGCTGACTGTAGTCTACGAGCATTCAGGAGATATGCCAGGAAAATTGTAGGTCCCGTCAGATTCTGAACCCTTGCACATTCCATTGATGTATATAAAGGCTGAAGGGTTGCTGTACCATAGCTTTCCATGCTTTTCGTATGTTCTGCCATGGGAACGTACCGTCGCTTCCCAGGAGCTGCATTGGGATTTGGGAAATTGTCATTCCTCCCTTCCGAGTGAGTCATCGACCCTTCGTGTCAGAGCTCCAACACTCATATGATATTCCCGCCCAAAAAAAACATGAGTCACGGTCATGACATCATGGCGAGGTGCGAGGAGGGTGTCTTTGTGGATCTTTCTTGTTCCTTTTCTTCCTTCTTCCTTGAAGTTCCTTCCTTGCCTTTCTCTCATCAGACAGCCACAGAACAGAACACCCCCTTCCC
>JADGJA010000771.1:0-10971 GCA_027596035.1 Thoreauomyces humboldtii | reverse complement strand
GCTCGGAACCACGACGCCCGCCGCCTATGCGTCCCTGGAGCGCGCCAAACGTCGTTGCACGCTGAACGGCCTTCCGGGCTCAGCTCGCTTCCAGCAGACTGTGACGGTCAGGAGCGGGAACATCCGGGCTTCGACACCACCGAGTTCCTAGTGCGCGCTCTCGAGTCCGGCGTCAGGACCCTTTACCCGCAATCGAGACCCGGTGCACGCACACTATCCCGAGTCGTTCGACCCGACGAAGCTTCACGAAGACTTTTGCCCGTTGATGCGAGCGGACATGGCCGTCGCCCGGATCCGTCGGATCGGACACGCCGCCCTCTTGGACAAGGACCGCTTACCACTCGCTCTGGAGGCTGCCCTGCTGCAGTTGGACGTACCTGGTCTCGACAGGTTGCGGAAGACGACGTATCCGCTCGGCCTTGACGAACGTCCAGCCAGCTCTCTTCGAACGGTGCATCCATCGCGGACAATCTCGCACTGTGAAGATCCTTCTGGAACAGTTCCAGGACGACTTCCGTCTTCCGCCCGGATGCGTCACCGTGTGCGTCCGACGCGCATGTGTTGCTGCTGGAACGCGGAGCAAAGGTCGGAGGCAGCGAAGGAGTGGGCCATTACGCGGTGCCACTCAGCTGGGCAGCAGCAGCAGCCGGACGTGACGACGTGGTCGAAAAGATGGATCGCGGTGGGGGCCCGACCCGGACGATCCGTGGATCCTGCAACGCCACGTTGCGGACGAGATGGAAGGCACGTCCCGCTGTTACGACATGCTCGACCTTGCGCGACGCGCCCACCTGCTGTTTCTGGACGGGCAAGTTTCGGGTGGGCTCTAAACTGGGGGACCAGCGCCCGTGGTCCCTGGGCCGGGGGGTGCAGCCATGGGAGGACGGCGGGCAGAAGGTAAGTTGTGGACGTGGACGACAACGACGATCCGGACATCCAAGACAACCACATCGACGTCGTTCGGTTCAGGTTCTGGGAGCTCGAACGTCTCGACAGCTTCTACGGCGTGGAAGAGGACGAGCTCGAAACGTCGAGCTCAAGCTGACGGACCTTGTCGTGTCCGACTCGGGGAAGAAGACGTTCGTCCGCAAAGATACCGTGATCGATCCACTGCCGCCGCCTTCCACTGACGGCCGCCTCAACGTCGCTCCGACGTTATCCACCGCTGACGGTGACGACGAGGGCGATGCGTCGGAGCCGGATTGCGAGGAGAGCTTGCAGACGAAGTACCTCCGCGAGCTGTTCCGTCGTGAGTTGGCCCCAAACGCTTCCGGCGGGCGGTACATGCGCCTGGTAAAGGAGCATGAGCTAGACGAGGCGGCACCACTGCTCCAAAGATACGCTGCGCGACGAATTTGCGAATTGAGTGAATGATTCACCTACCAGATGCTACCCATCGCGACCGTCGCATCTATGAGTTTCATTTGGCTTCGTAAACTTCCTGGTTCGAGTCAATGAACACGCACAATCAGTATCGAGTCTGAGAAGATGCGGGGGAAATCGTCCTGAGGAATGTCCTTGCGCGTGGACCAAAGGTCCCTGACCCGCGAACCTGGCGAGTCTGACTCGCAACAGTCGTTGCCCGTCTGCGGTCTGCGGTGGTCAAAAGTTGCTGTCCAGAGTGGCGCAGGCCTTTCATGTTCTCCTTTGTGGGATTAGGAAGGGTTCGGCGCGCACTCCTCGTGGCCTTCTCTCCTACAGACATCCTTGGATAGCATCCCACATCAGTCATGGTACGAAGGCGCCCCTCCATTCCACCAGCACCATCACGACGACGAAGGCAACGATACGACGAGCGCAGGAACGATTGGATGTTGGAGGGTTGTTCGAGGAGGCGAAGATGGATGGATGGATGGATGGATGAGAGGTGGCTTCCCTGGTGCTCGGCATGCACGGGCATTCCACCTGCGTCTGATAACGCTCGACGACGGTGGAGGCCGGGGAATGCTAGAGGATCCCAGCATTACTACTATACGAAGTGGCGAACCCACCGGTCGCCTTGGGTCGTTGTGTGCATCCTCCGTCGTTCCACTCCTCCCGACTTGAGGACGTGAGGCATAGAACCTATTCGCTTACCGCAACTCCATCCCTTCTCCTTCAGCCGTCCCGTCTCAGCAAAAACAGGAAGAAGCGTGGTCACGTGTCCGCCGGACACGGACGTGTTGGAAAGCACCGCAAGCATCCTGGAGGTCGTGGTCTGGCCGGGTAAGGATGGGAAGATGAAGAACCGTATCGCCGAAGGGAATGCTCATGCCGTTTCTTTATGTAGTGGTCAGCACCACCACCGTATTAACATGGACATGTACCATCCCGGTTACTTCGGTAAAGTCGGTATGCGTCAGTTCCACTTGACCCGTCAGCAGCACTGGGCTCCCGTCCTCAACGTGGACAAGCTCTGGTCCCTCGTCTCCGAGGAGGCCCGCGAGAAGGTCACGGCCAACCCCACCGGCCCTGTCCCCGTCATTGACATTCTCCGTCACGTAAGACTGCGATTGCCTAGCAAGGCACCACCGTTCCTCAGAGAACCTTACACGTACTTCTTCTCTTTCAGGGTTACGCCAAGCTGCTTGGCAAGGGCCGTCTCCCCAACGTCCCCTTCATCGTCAAGGCTCGCTTCGTGTCCAAGAAGGCCGAGGACAAGATTGTCGCTGCCGGTGGAAAGGTCGAGCTCGTCGCTTAGAGTTCACGATATTCGTCTTTTCGTATGTCAATATCAACGATCAAAACATATTCTCTTTGGCTTCTGGGGGTGTTGAGGCTGATAGGGCGGGGGCCGAGAAGAGCTCGTATGTGCATTGTGTCAATCGCTGCGGTTGGGGCTTGGACCTCAGTGAGCGTCGGTCGGGTTCATTCATCGGGGGAGTCTGCGCGAGGCCAGGAAGCAGACAGGACGCAGCAACCTTCCATGCAAGCATTATTGCAAGGTATCAGAAAGTAAATACCATTGTCATTCACCACATGTTTCCCCTTGTGCGAGGGGATTGACCAGCCTGCTGGATGCACTTTCCTCCCCGCTACGCTCTGCCGGAAAACCTTCCTACACTGCTATCGAAGAAAGCCTTGTGTCCTCCCTGTACGCCTCCTGACCTTTGGGCATCTCGCCCCTCGCGACCTTCTCACCACCTCTGATCTCCACCCACTTGCTCGCAACGTCCCTCCTAGCCGCCCCGTAAGCTCCTTGATACCACGTCCTCGCTCCCACCACTTCCTGATCGCCAGCTCCCGCACACCTCGCGACCCAAAGGGCGATGCTAGCGACGAGACCGATGCAGAATCCCACTCCGTCGTTCTTCCAGAAGCTGGTGCCGCAACCCGTGAGCACCATGATGGCAAAGTTGTCGTCCACGATGCCTCTTCGACCGTCGTAGACCTGGTATCCGCCACGGCCGCCACCGATGCGGGCGGTCGTGTCGCGGGTGCCGAGATCCCGAGTGATGAGGATGATCTCCACTCCTGCGGCGACGAGCATGACACCGAGGATCGAGTTCGGGATCAGGGAGAAGAGCGCCAGGAGAGTGGATCCGAAGATGAGACCCAGGAGGAGCTTCAGGAATCCGAGTAGGTACATGGACACACCCGTGCGTGCGCCGAATCGGTATTGCGCGGCGAGTCCGCCAGACTGGAAAATGGGGAGCATAGGGTTTCAGTTTTTGTGAATTGTAATTTTTGAAAGGGAAGATGGCAAGGTTTTACTTACGCCGTGGCAGAAGGGCATGGATCCGAACCACATTCCGACGATGTTCATGAGTCCGACGCCGATCGAGACGCGAGTGACGGAGGCTACGGGACGGGGCATCTTGGGGAACAGGTCGTTTGCGAGTTGGGACACCGCGATGACCTAGAGACCGGAGATGATGAGCACGAAAGATCCCCGAGCCGATCAGAACACGTTTCTCGCACTGTACCGAGTTGAGAGCCGTCAACGGCAATTGTCCGAGTCCCGCGTTCAAGAACCCTTCCTTGAAATCATCTCCAGACGGCACAACGGGTCTCGGGAATCCGAAGGCCGGAGTCGGATCCGGCATGGTCTTTCCGCCCAAATGAAGACCCCAGATCTTGATGGCCGAGATGATGATGCCGACGGCAAAGAGGATAACAGCGCTGGGGTTCTTCCTTCCGTTCCACGACAGCAGCACCACGAGGAACGCCAGGATGGCGACAAAGTAGTTGTCCAACCATGCGTGGCCGGCGAACTGCCAGGCGTCGCTCTTCTGGATCGTCAGGACCCCGTTCGAGATGAGAGTCAGACCGGTACCAAATTGGATCCCGCGGACGATAGGGAGTGGGATCACGAGGTTGAGGACGCGAAGGGTCCCCGTGATGCCGAGAACGAGGATGATGGCCGATACGGAGAATCTAGAAGCGGTGGGAATTCACATCAGCGACATAAACTTTTAATCGTGTCACTTTCTCACTGGTCCTACCCGGCGGTCACGATCTGGTTCTGTGGCATGTTCGAGGTCAATGCGACCGCTGCGATGGCTTTCATCGGTTGCACGCACATCTTAAAAGAATGCATTGAATAAGATTCTCTGTAAGCCGTAAGGAGCCCACTTCGTCCACCATTTGCGCCATCACCGTTCTTACCGGGATGCCAAACATGAGCCCCGTGATGATGTTGTAAAGGCCACCAAAGATGAGGGACGCCCTAAGTGAGATCTGCCCCTTGATGCTTAGGGACACGAGGATGGGAAGCAGAGTTCCAAGATCACCTGGTGTATCATGACCCCTTGCAGATGAGTTCCAGAACCCAGCACAACCAACAACCACGTCAGAGACGATCCGAAGGAAGACAACGCACCCAGGGATCCGCTGAACTCGGACAAGGTGCAGTTCGCCCACACGCCACGAGCTCTGTCCTGGAACGTGATGGGCCTCGTCGTACCATCCAACGGGGATGCATCGTTCGGATGTTCGTCGCCCGGGAGGTCCGTCGCAAAGGTTGACTTTGCCGGGTTGTTGGAGTGGGAGATTGTAACTTGACTGGCGGTGTTGCTCCCCGATGCATCGGGAGCCAGGAAACTTGGAGGTTCGTTCATTGATGAACGATGAGGCCAGGCGGATGTACAGTACTGTAACTTGACGTTCGGGGCGCGGGGTCTCGCGGCCGTTTCTTTTGTTTTTATGTTGAGATCCAGCGCAGCAGCGGCAAGCGTCTCCGTCTGTAAAGAAAAACCTGGCCGCGTGGTGAGTACCGACACTTCATCTTTGCAAAAAATGTATTAAAATAACAACTACAGAACATTGGAAGAGTCTAAAGAAAACAATTTGTGTAGCACCACGGGAAGAGAAGTCTAATTAAAAAACTACCCCGATCTAGCGGCGGGCCCCTTATGCAGCAGCTCTCCCAGCGCCCGTGGACCAGAGCCTCATCGCAAGTACCGGTAGCTTCGATGCCATGTGCGATGCTCAAAACGCCTGAGACCGAGATATGATTGTTTAGACAACGCTGCAGTGAGGTCGATAACGGTCCCTTCTCGGAGATTCTGCTCTTCCTTTGTTCCATTTCTTGAACGTATACTGTACATTATCTTCTTCAGTCTCACCATATGCCGTGCTGGAGCCTGAGGGAACGCGCGTTCGATAGCTTCCGCGAGCAAAGGGCAACACACCGACAGGTCGAAAGGAGGACGAAAAGCGTCCGCAAAAGCGATGCTGAAGAGCGGCAATGAGCCACGGTTGCGTGGAAGCATCCATTCCTTTCTTTACTTGAACGGCCGTTGCTATTCCGATTCGCTCAAGACTATTCTGGAAAAGACCATTCCGGAGTTTGAAGACTACGGCCTATGCGACGAGCCCCGGAGGCTCCTGGAAGATAAGCTGCGTGATCAATCGTCTTTCTCTAGATATAAAGTGCAGAGGAGCCTCCCCCGCCCCTCTCCTCTTCCCTGTTGTTGTTCTGCCACCTTGGACACCCTGAGCGCCCGCTCCCACCGGCACGACCCTTTGCTGCGTACTTTCTCTCGCGTTGGTACCACAAGTACCCGACCTCAAGCAGCAGAGCGCTGAACCCTTGCTGGAAGAAATTCAGCGCAGCGGAACGACCACAGAGTGGCAGTCCGTGCAGTCCGTGCAGTCTTGCAGTGGACGCAATGGACTGCAGCACGGATGGCTGTCGATCTGGTCTCGGAGAATTGTGGGAAACCACAATAATGTTTCCCGCCACAGCGTCTTGCTTGTCGATGTTTACGAACTTCGGATGAGATCTCAAGATGTAGGTTCGCCCAGCGGATGGAAGCTTTATAAATGGCGAAGGTTGTGAAAGGGCACTTCTAATTCCGTCCTCCATGTGTAGTTATTTCAGGGCGTCGTTCCTCCCTCACCGAACCACCTCACCACACCGTCTTCTAACGTTCATATCCACTGTGCAAAAGAAAAATCATATCCGATGCATGTCCCTATACTTCTTCTTATTATCGCCGCTCTCAGCACTCGAATTCATGCAGACGTAACTGCGGCGGCCATAACTGCAATGGCTGTTTACACCACCAACGCTGCTTGCTCGGGTCAACCTGACTTATGGGATATTACTCTCAGTATGTCAAAGGATCTGTGCAATGCGGCTGCAGCCAAGGGCTGTGACATGGGAGGAAGTGGCGTAGGACGATCCATGAGGTTTTCGTGCACTGCCGGACACGAATACACCGGTGCCACGGTTGACGGCGATGAGTAAGAACAGCGATCCGTCTTCTGGATAGAAAACAATTGATCATCTACTTTCTCTTTCCCTTTTCCAACAGTATCTACCTCCTTATGCTTGACTCGAACACCAGCAACTGCTCTACACCGGGTCCTCATGCCGCTCTCGGAATACCTGTTTCGATCTCGCCAGGATGCCATTTAGTTCTCAACCAAGAGGTTCAGAACGGCTTAATGGAAACGATATCGGTGACGTACGATGCTACCAGCAAACGCATCAATTTGTATGACACTTCGGATTGCACCGGCCTTGCCCTCCCGTTCTCTCAGCAATGCACAGCTACGTCTCCAGCGCCCGGCAGTACGTACTACACGATCCTCACGTCAGCCAACACTGTGATTCCAAGTTTTCTGAGGCGTGGGCAAACGCGACGTCTCCCGTGATTTCTGCCAACTCAACTTCCTCGATTGGTTCCGGTTCCACATCTTCTTCCGCCTCTTCCACCTCTACTTCCACCTCTTCCTTGGGCGACCACGAGGATGCGGCAAGTGCAGCCAGCGGTTGGAGCACCGGCACCGGATGGAAGACGGGATGGTGGGGAGCTTTACTCCTGGTTCTTGCTACATATGGATTTTTTGGATAATATGTATTTGATTGGCATTGGCGAGATCAGGCGCAAAATAGAGATGCGAGAGATGACTTTTGTTCTCCCACCGAGACAAGCAAAGATTACAGTAAAAGAATCTGCATCGAAGCAATGTCAGTTTCCCAGCCTTCGAAAGCGCGATCCGTCCACATGGTCCAACCACCCGCACCTACCGACGGCGTACGGAAATCATTATGGTTCAGGGTGTCGGGTGGCCCAGTACGATGCAGACCACTCACTCCATGCTATGTTATGTACATCGCACAGTTTGCAGAGATCTATGCGGAGTGTCGCATTCGATAGCGACGGTGTCGAAACTTCGCGGCAGCGCTGAAGTCTGGCGGTGAGCAGGAGGGCAATTGAGCGATGCCGAAGTGCTATATACGGTTCGTAAAGTTAGCAAGGAAGCCTGGGGCACCGCTGCCTGGAGGTCATCGTCGTCAAAGATACAATGGATTGCACTGCGCGGGTGGCTGTCGAGCTGGTGTCGGAGAATTATGGGCATTACAAGCGTTGTGTCTGACAACAGAACACATTGAAGGGCCTATACCTGGTGGATGAGCTCCTACAATGAATGGCTCCAAGCACGGGGAAGAGCTCATCAAAGGAGTCTGAGAGTGCGCGCTATTTCCGTCCTCCATGTAGCTCTTGGGGTCGTTTGGGCATCATATAAACGATTGCCACTGTCCGCCTCCCTCACGCAAGCCATGCCGTCCTGCTACGGTCCTTCCCCATACGAGACAAACACTCTTTGCCATGCACGTGTCCAGTCTGCTACTTGCTGTCGCCGCTCTCAGCACTCGAACGCATGCAGCCATATTTGCGGGCGGCATTTACAACACGAACACTGCTTGTTCGGGTCAACCTGACATATGGGACATAAGTCTCGGCATGCCCGAAGACGTTTGCAACGAGGCGGTAGTTCTGGGCTGTGACTTGGGAGCAAGTGGCATAGGACGATCCATGAGAGCTTCGTGCACCACTGGAGACAAATTAACCAGCGCTACGGTTTACGGCGAAGAGTAAGGACCGATCAGCTTTCTGGGACATGGAGTCTGTAACCAATGCCAATTCACCTATCTTCCCTTTGTTCAACAGCGTCTACCTCCTCATGATCGATTCGAGTACCAGCAATTGTTCTGCTCCGAATGAAGCCTTCGGAATACCCGTGTCGATTTCGTCAGGATGCCACAACCTTCTCAATGCGAAGAATAGCAGTGGCGGTACGGAAAGTTTCTCGGTGATCTACGATGCTACTAGCGAACGCATCAGTTTGTACGATACGACGGATTGCACCGGAGTGATCGTCCCGTTCTCTCCGCGCTGCACGGCCATCCCTTCGAAGGGCAGTACGTACTACACGATCCTCAAAACGGCGAGCTCGGTGATTCCGACGACCTCTGCTTGGCAGAGCACGACTTCTCCCGCGTCTTCCAACTCTTCCCCTTCCATCGGTTCCGCTAGTTCCTCCAGCTCTTCTTCGTCCACATCTTCTTCCTCACGCTCCACCACTCCTTCCTCCTCGGCTACTTCCACGTCTTCCTTGAGCGACCATCAGGATGCCACAAGCGGTGCCAGCGGTTGGAGCACCGGATCTGGATGGAAAACGGGGTGGTGGGGGGCCTTACTGCTGGTTCTTGCCACATATGGATTTTTTGGATAGCACCCCCTTCATTCATTGGTCAACCAGGCGCTAAACACGGATACGTAAGCTGGCTTTCGGAATGCTATCGGGAGAAGGAAGCTGGAAAAGACCCAACGCTCTTGAGCCTTTGAAAAGTTGTCAAGTCTTTCTAGAGCGCGCTCTATCGGCGTAGATTCAACTGGGATCACGGAAAACACTTGAAGACCGCTCTCTTTTCCTAACAAGTCGATTCCAACCTCACACTTTCCGATACGTCTCCCTGAGGAACGGCTCGCTCAGGTACGACTGGGGACCTTGGCTGGACGTCTCTATGTATCTTTAAGATGGAAATCAATCAACCCTTCCGAAAACGATTGAACTTTCGATCCGGGATTTTCGAGAGCACGTGGGGCTGCAGCGATATAGAGAGTCCTGCGGAGATTGGACGGGTTGCGAGAGATTGGAGACATTGTGGCTCAATGGTCTAATCTAACAATACAATGAGGTCAGGGAGGTTGAACTTCTCTTTCAAAAAGTGAATCGGGCAGTACGGATTTCGTAGGTTCTCCCTCGTTGAAAAATGGTCCCGGAGATTATTTATATCTGCAACAATATATACCTTACGTTACGACGGTCCGCAGTTCGTGAATATCCACCCCACGACAGCCTCAAAATGTTTGAAAGGTTCCAGAGCGGGCCACTCTATTTTTGTCTCTCATTCGGTCATTGGTACGTTACGATGCAAAGCTTCGCGAGCAGGGCCTGTCACGATAAAACCGAATAACCTAAAGCGCACTCCCTCTCATCACTCATCACGGTGCTAATAACTTTAACTGCCCAGCTCCACACTCCACGCTGAAGTATGCGTCTCCCCATCATTTTCCTCGCAGTCGCGGCTCTCAGCGGTCGAGCTTACGCAGCCACATTTGCGGAAGCAGTCTACAGCGCCAATTCGGTCTGCTCGGGGCAACCTGACTCCTGGGTGATCGTTAATGGAGTGGATGCAGCACAATGCGATGCAAATGCATCGAGCGGTTGCGTCAGCGGCGGTGACGTTGGAAAAGCCGTGAGAGGAACGTGCAGCACGGGAGATGCCTTCGCGCACGCTACCATCTATGGACAAGAGTAAGCAGGCGTCCACGTTTGACTTTCGGGGGACCACGCGGGATAGCTCACGTTCCTCCGACAGCTTGTTCCTCGTTTCGATAGATAGTGCCACGACGACCTGCGCTGCCCAAGAGTACGTGATTGGAATTCCCGTCTCGATCGCGGGGCTCGCCGGGGGATGTGGCTTCCTTAGCAATACGACGAACACGGTCAACGGGGTCGTCTCCTCGGTCACCAGTCTTTCAGCATCGTACGCCTCGTCGTCCGCGACCGTCTACATGTACGACACGGCCGATTGCAGCGGAGTGGCCATTCCGATCTTGAACCACTGTACCGCTTTCGGCTCGAGCAGCAGCGCTTCGTATTCGATCCTCAACGCGACCGACTCGTCGATCCCAACCTCCAACTGGCACTTGACGACTTCCGCGGCCGCTCGCTCGGTTACAAGTGGAGTCCTTGGTTGGACGCTGTTGGCTCTTGTTACCTATGGATTTTTGGGATAGAGATCGAGTAACCTTGTCTTGAAGAGCATTGTAGAGAATCAAAAACAGAGATATCATAAGCGACCTTTTGGGACCGGACTTTCGATAGCACATTCGAGCGTGTACAGTAAGAGCAGATACGGCGAAAGCAGTTCGACACGGCCGCTATTGCTGCGAAAGGTTTCTCATATTTGGGATGCTTTTGACGATTGGAATAACGCGGCTCCCTTGAGTACGCTTTCGGCTCGCTGCCGATATTATTATCTAGGATCATCGGTCGACGCATGTTGTCCTGTATTGTAGGCATCTATTCTGGGCCTAAGGTACTACTGCACCTTTCTCCGTGTTTCAAGACTGGCTTTAAGGAATTAACAGAGGCAAACGTCGGGTTGCTTGGGTTGTTTTCTTGGTTCCTAATCTGGGATTCCGGGGGGGGGGGGGGGGGGGAAAAAAGGCCCCCAATTTACCCAAA
>JADGJA010000770.1:0-10976 GCA_027596035.1 Thoreauomyces humboldtii | reverse complement strand
GAATACCTCCGGGGTAGTTAGCGCTACTCTACACTTACTTTGGCCGTCACTTACTTTGGTGACTCAAATGTACAGTCACGTTTGTATAACACCCGAGCACCTGGAAGGTGTTCCCGGCGTGCGTGCGTTGGCGGCCAAGCACTTCGGGATTCAGGCTCAAGAACCCACAGCTGCTTTCGTCTCTCTCTGGCAAAGGCTGAAAGGCGGTGCTTCAGAAGCGAAATCTGAAGATGAAGGAGTTGAGCCTCTAACTCTCGGCAAGTTCCAAAAGTGGTACCAAGAGCCGTCCGGCTTTGTGCGGATCTGGGGACAACGGAGCACGCTGCAGCTTTTCGATGCTGATGACTGGTCGTCCGTCTGCGCCTCCGTGGGTCCCGGTGTCATAGCTCATCGAGAGAAGCAAGTGCAGACGGGAGCCGTGACAGGCCGCGACTCAGCGGCGCAACTTGCCGCAGCCCGGGAGTATTTCGCTGGGGTTCTCGCCGCTGGAAAGCACGTTCGCGGTTCCGATGTAGCGACAGCTGGGTATCCGGCAAAGCTTCAATACTCGATCTTTATGTGTGCAACCGTCGAAGGTCAGGGGGCCAGGTGGGACGTGGATGGGGTCGGAAGCGAATCAGTCTTGGCCCCGCGAAATCGCTTCTTCCCAGCCGATGACACCTGGAGCACACCCTCGATGGAGGAGGCCTTAAAGCTGGCCGCGCGCCGATACTTCGGCACGTATGGACCGGCTACTGAAGCTGACTTTCGATATTATATGGGCCTCACCGCCGGGCCATCTCAAACGGTCGTCAGAGCTCTCCTTAGCTCGTGCGAAATCGTCATCGTCACCGTTGAAGCTGGCGTGTCGTCAAAAAAGAAGGACGTTTTTTATTGCGCTACAACGAACTTGACTCTCCTGACGTCTCCTGTACCGCCACTACCCGAGTGGCCTGCTCGCCTCCTGTTCCGTTTCGATCCCATTCTGCTAGCGCACGTTGATAAGGGCTTTTGGATTCCTCCCGAGCACAAGGGCCGTGTTTGGACGAAGAATGGTATCATCATGGCTACTGTGCTGACGGAGGGCCGGATCACCGGAACTTGGACCCACATGTCGGACAAGCAACACCTTATGAAGATTGTCATTCGGCGCTTGCCCGATACACCGGGTTATTCTG
Source organism: Thoreauomyces humboldtii (assembly GCA_027596035.1). NCBI lineage: Eukaryota > Fungi > Chytridiomycota > Chytridiomycetes > Spizellomycetales > Powellomycetaceae > Thoreauomyces > Thoreauomyces humboldtii. The sequence continues at coordinate 9,819 of JADGJA010000770.1, read as the reverse complement.
AACTCGTAAAGGATCTTCTGACTGCTCAAGCTGAACGATTTGCAGGGTTCATGGAGAAGACGTTAGAGAAGGTGGACTTTGAGGAGGCGTAAGCAGCAGGCAACCCCTTTCCTCTATGCCGCTCAAGCCCTTAGATTCGTTGAATAGCATCTGTACAAAAGTTTACCTGCTGCCTCGGTCGGTTAGTGCGAAAACGCTTTACGAAAGGGTTCGTTGCTCACAGACGCTGAAGGAGTCCACACGATTAAAAGAAGTGACAAGGAACATTGGTGGGGATCCCTTGACCATGGACGTGAGAAGCAGGTAGTCTTATAAACGTTGTTTGCGCCCGCGGGCAGGGCAAGCCCCTTCCAAGCGGCGCAAGAGGCCGTTCTAGGTGCACCCTCCACGCCTCTCGCTCCTCGTCCTCTAATCTCGCGGAATCCGTTACTCCGCCGTTACTGCTGAAGAGTAAGCTGAATCGCCGGTCGGTCCCAGGGAATTCCTCCACGCAGTGCATCAACCGGTCAAAGGCCGCCACAATGACTTGCCCGCTGGCGATTTTGATAACAGTCTGGTGGTATGCGACTGAAGGGATCCATCAGTCCATGCTGTCATCCCTTTCTTCTGTTTGCTCTCATGCGTGTGCCGACGCGCACCTTTTGTTCGTTTAAGATGAGGCCGCCGCACTCCGCGTCAAAATCCCCGAACACCAGAAGGACACCCATAACCTTAGAGTCCCCCAACAAATCATAATGAAACATGGATGTCTTGTTGACGTTCAAGTGAGGCGGGTACACGGCAGCGAACCCCATAATGTTGTAGTAGTTCTTTGAGAGGGAAAAGATACGGCGTCTCCGGTCGCGACCATGGAAGAAGTTCAGAATGTCCACAACAAGACTAGTCGCCCCGGCTGTGTCCAATATGTTCAGCGGAGACTCCCAGGCACTGTCGCGTTCTCCTCCATCATACTTACTGATTGTAGACACATCGACCCGGGTGTCGCGCTCATACCAAATTCCTCCGTTCACCGTGCCCTCCCTAAACCGCTGTGGTTTGGCATCCCAACCAGGGGTATGCGGGTCTGGTGCCGCCGCGGAAGTCTCAGCCGCCACCGCCGTCTGAACACTGGACTTGCTGCGCGACTTCGGAAGGTTGCTTGGGACCTCTGCTTTCCCGTATACGAGACCACGGACCGCGGCAAACATCTGTTCAATCTGCCAAGGTGTCCATCCCGGGTTGCTCAGACGCATGAGAAGTGGATCGTTGTTGAATTGGTCAATCCACAGAGCTGTCGTCCTCTATGGGCGTGACTCTTTACTCCGATCTCATATGTTTAAACCCGTCCTCCAAGTCCAAAGGCGGGCGTTTCCGCAAGAACTTCTCGACGTGGTAACAGTCTGCAGATGTCATTTTCCAAATTGCGCTGAGGCAGGCAAAAATTCGGCCGCTTTCTCTGCGGCTGTAACCGGGAGGGTCATGAGGAGCTCGCAGCATGGGGCACCACCTCCGGGATGCCCCAACCATCCCTTGAACACGACTCATCGGTTGCCCGGTTCCTTCTTCATGGGGTGGGACTTTGACGAGAACGCGGAGTGCGGCAGGGGAGGACGGCGTGCGCGAAGCCTCGAGAACGAACGACGAGAGAATGTCGGTAGCGCGGATGCAAGCAATTGTGAAGGAGCGTGTGGGGATGGAAGGCGAGTTGATGTACATGTCAGACCTCCTCGCGTGACCAAGGTTGTTGTTGGGTGGTGGTGATGTACGGTCTTCCCTCCCTTCTCAGGCTCGTCCCTTTTGTTTTTTGTTTCTGTGTCCTGTACAGTACAGTACAGTACACGGTGCACGTCCTGGTCGTGTATTCTCGAGCGGACCGCCTACGGGGACTACACAGTTGAACCATGTCATTCGTTTCGTCTGCCCTGCTGAGCAGATGCGCCCGCCTTCGTGTCCCAGTCGCGTCAGCCTCGCGGTTGGTCCGGCCAGCTTTTGCACCCCTCACCGCTCGGCCTCTGGCAACCCTCAGCTCGACCGGTCCCGTCATTGAGAACAATGTGGACGTCACTTCCGACGAGTTCAAGGTCAGTTCCTGGCAGGACCAGAAGGACGCTCATTTCACTTGCGCTGATCTGCAAGATGTCCTGCAATCACTACCTCGCAGGAAAACGCCGCAGCTCAGGCAGCGCTCGTCAAGCAACTGCAGGAGGACGTTGACGTGATCAAGCGCGGTACGGAGCCAGTTTTGGAATCATCATGCTGTACGACGCCTGACTTGGAGCTTGTCGTCCGACCGATACTGCAGGCGGTGGAGAGGAAGCACGCAAACGACACCTCGGCAGGAAGAAGCTCCTTCCTCGCGATCGTATCGACGCTCTCCTGGACCCAGGGTACTCTTTGCGTGAGAAGGTGCTTGCAGAAGATAGATTTCTAAGCCGTGGCTTCCCGCAGATCCCCTTTTCTGGAGCTCAGCCAGTTCGCAGGTACCTGGGCACTTCCCACGTTCGGCTGTCTGTGGACAACAGGGGCTCGAATTGACAAAAGAACGTTTGTTATGCAGGTTACAAACTCTACGAAGATGATGTGCCTGCTGGAGGCATTTTGACGGGAATCGGGCGCGTGAGCGGGTACGCTTGCCTATGCGGGACGCGTGGCTTACGACAAACAAGCTAACATTGCTCTCAAGAGTGGAGTGCGTGATCGTTGCCAACGGTAAGCCTTTTTGGACGACTCGTTCATCTTGAAGCGCGATACATAGAGCTCACACGAATCTTACACAGACTCTACCGTAAAGGGTGGATCGTACTACCCCGTGAGTTCCATGCTGTCCAATTCGAGACAATACGAGTCTTGCTGATTTCTCGAATTCAGATCACCGTTAAGAAGCATCTCCGGGCACAGGAGATTGCCAAGGAGAACAAGCTTCCCTGCATCTATTTGGGTGGGTCCACGTTCTGCCCTATGTTTTTGCTTTTTTGATGTGCTAAAGCTGTCTGTTACCCACCAGTCGACTCTGGCGGTGCCAATTTGCCACGACAGGCTGAAGTTTTCCCAGACAAGGAACATTTCGGTCGTATCTTCTACAATCAGGCGAACATGTCCGGAGGTATGTCGTCCCATCGACCCCAGTTCATTTTTATGACCACCTAATTGACTCTGTCTTGTGCGCAGCTGGAATCCCGCAGGTTGCTATTGTGTTGGGATCCTGCACTGCCGGTGGTGCATACGTTCCGGCCATGGCCGGTGAGAAGAGCAACCTCGCTTTGATATGTCAGGTCTTTACGATGCTGACCGCCATCGATCCCGCTTAGATGAGAGCGTCATCGTCAAAAATCAAGGGACCATTTTTCTGGCTGGACCACCAGTAAGTCAATGGCTCTCGAACCTATGCAAAAGCGCTGAAGGCTAATCGCAAGTCTTTAGTTGGTGAAAGCTGCCACTGGCGAAGTTGTATCTGGGGAAGAGCTCGGCGGAGCCGACCTGCACTGCAAGGTAAAGAGTGACATGAAGACGTTTGGAAAACCTGCAATTAGCTTAAGATGCCTGTTACAGACCTCCGGCGTGACGGACTACTATGCGCATTCCGACGAGCACGCCCTCCACCTGGGAAGGCAGATTGTGGCCAACCTTAACTACCAGAAGGCACCTCAGGTCACCTACACCGAGCCGGAACCACCATTGTACCCCCCTTCGGAGATTGGTGGAATTGTCGGCGACAACCTCAGGAAACCATACGACGTAAGTTGAGCGTCCGAGCGGTGTGTCACTACTCTATTTGACATTCTCTGTATATAGGTTCGACAGGTCATTGCTCGAATCGTGGATGGGAGCAGGTTCAGTGAATTCAAAGAGCTTTACGGAACATCCTTGATCACTGGATTCGCCCGCATTCATGGACACCCCGTTGGCATTGTTGCCAACAACGGTATCCTGTTTTCCGAGTCGTCCTTGAAGGGAGCACACTTCGTGCAGCTCTGCAGTAAGCGGAAGATTCCCCTGGTGTTCCTGCAGAACATAACTGGATTCATGGTCGGCAAGAACGCCGAAGCTGGTACGCACGAATCGAATTAACGAGACCACAATCCACGGTAATGACATATTTGTACTTAGGTGGTATCGCAAAGAACGGCGCGAAGCTTGTCACCGCTGTCGCCTGTGCCAATGTGCCAAAGTTCACTGTAAGCAAAAGCGAGGGAAGAGTCTCCCAATGCTGGCCCCTAACTCCATCGTAGATTCTGTGCGGAGGATCTTTCGGCGCTGGAAACTACGGGATGTGTGGCCGTGCCTACAGCCCCCGCTTCCTTTGGACTTGGCCCAACTGTAAGTATGTCTGCATTTCGCAAAACCGAGCAAGACTAAGACTCTTCAATCACACAGCCCGCATCAGTGTCATGGGAGGCGAGCAGGCTTCGAACGTCCTGGCGCAGAGTAAGCGGAAACGCTTCAAAAGTTGTTTGATGTCTGGTTATCTACGACTGACTCTTCCCATTTGATAGTCACACGTGATGCGAAGGCCAAACGGGGACAGGAATGGTCCGTCGAGGCAGAAGACGCCTTCAAGAACCCGATCCGAGAACGCTACGAGGCAGAAGGCCACCCTTACTTTGCTAGGTATGGTTTTTGTCGCGAGCTCTTTTCACCAGAATGCCACTGACCCCACTTGTATATGCAGTGCAAGGCTCTGGGACGACGGAATCATCGAGCCTGAGAGCACTCGCGACGTGCTTGGCCTCGGCTTGAGCGCGGCACTGGGCTCCCCTGTAGAAAAGACAGACTTCGGTGTCTTTAGAATGTAGAAGACTTCTATAGCCATTCATAGCTTCTCATGCACACATAAATTCCATCACGTATCTCATCACAGGCATTTCTGATCATGATCGTGCTCTGATGTGCGAAGCAGCGATAGACCAAGATGTTTGAAGCACCGGCTTGCACCGCAGCTGTCGGCACCTTGGACAGACTCGCCACATTGGGCATCTCGCAAACTCCTCCACGCTACCAAACCCGACCAATCTCCGCCTCCTTTCTTGTCAAGTTTGAAGCTGATCTAGCTACGTCCTCACGTCAACGTAATCCGAAGAGGGAGTTGCGTGCTACGATGGCCTCTCAAGCTCTTTACCCGCCCTTCCGTTATGGCATGATCGAGGACGATCTCTACCGAGGTGCCTATCCGAAGGACCGCAACTTCGCCTTCCTCTCTCGTCTAGGTCTTCGTACCATCCTCTCTCTCACGCCCGACCCCGCCAACCCAGCCCTTGCAGCATTCTGCTCTGCCAACAAGATCAATCCCGTTCACGTTCGGGTCGATAAACCAAAGGAACACATTCCCCTTTCATTCAATAAAACCGCGCAGATCCTTGGCATACTGATCGACCCCGCAAATCATCCGCTATACTTCCACTGTCTCGATGGCGCTGAGGTCAGCACTGCGGTGTCGATGTGTTTGCGAAGACTCCAATGCTGGACGATGGCACCCATCCTCGCAGAGAGCACGCGGTACCACAAGGAGTCCATCATAGGGACCGAAGAGGCAGAGTTTGCGGAAAAGTTCAACGCAGAGATAGAGATCACCACAAAGCTGCCCAGGTGGCTATGGGGAGGACACATGACCTTCAAGAAGCATCCCAGTCTGAGGGTCAAGATTCCTGCTCCTCTCGCTCTCGGCAGCGTCGGGAAGATGTCAACCCCTGTCGTCGGTGGATCTGACAACATGGCGGGGACAACCATGACCCCGGCGGAAGGCAGCGGCGGCAACAACTCATTCTCTGGTCCTGCTGGTGTCGCATCCTCCGAGGTTTCCGATGCCGTCGATGGCGACAACCTCCACCCGCCGCAATCCTCGAATTCGAAGCTCTCGCGTAGATCATTCGACGTGTCTGGCGTTGCGTCAAACGCATCTACACCTACCACCCCTTCGTCTGCGACCGTCGCTCTTCAACATCGCCGACCATCGTCCAAGGACAATCCCGACGCCTCTGCCTCCAACTCGAACAGCAGCAGTCGCAGCGACATGAGAAGGGAGAAAGAAGATCTTAGACGAAGGGCAGTGACGGACAACAACAATCCACCGCTCCGGGACAGTGGCGAAGTTCAGGCTACATCTGGGAGACCATCGGAGCAAGGGAGGGGGATGCAAGACGGGGACGACGACGACGGACAGGGTGATCCCATGTCGATGACGCTACGAGCACTGGATCTGGAGATGTCGACACCATTCTCGAAGTCCAAGTGAGCGGCGGCCTTGCGTGCGAAACTCAATGCTCGCAACACCGGCAATGGCCCTCTCCTCGGCCAATGCATGATCTTGGATCGGATCTTGATTGCAACGGTCCCATCCCGCTACTATTCAGCGGGAAAACGAAGAATGTTGAGGCGGGGCCACAATTTGAACGCGAATCCTTTCAGGATCCACTATACAGAGATCTTGCGCTGGTCCTTGGCGACTCCCTCCTCAACGGACCTAGAGAGCTGGTGCTCCTCGGCGGAGTCATGCAAGCCTCCCGACTCCTGGGTGGTGTGCCCCAAGTGTTCCATTCTGGCGGTCGCCGCTCGCGAAGGTCCGGGAGGGATGCAACGGGTGACGGTGGGGGAAGTGGCAACGAGGCCTGTCGGAGGAGAGTTATGCGGGTGAAGGCGTCGGGCTGGTGGGTCGTCCAGTGGTGGAGGAGACGGTCAATGTACGGGAGAGTGTTGAAAAAGCGCAAGTAGGGGGTGGCGTCCAGTGACGGGAACAGACGCTCGAAATCTCCGCGTCGGTGGTTCTGAATGGAAACGATCAGAACATCTCACCCCTGAATCCGTGTCCGGAGAAGCAGTACCTCGTCCTCCACCTCTCGAAGCAACCTGACGTCCTCGGCAGTGAGAGCAGTCAGCCAGTCCGCCGGCCGGCCGCCTGTGGCAAGGAAAGAAGACGACTTGGTCTTTCCCGGTTCGCTTCCGGACGTGCTACGTTGCGTCTTTGCACGCTCGGTCCACGACGCTGGCCGTCTATCTTCCTGTCGAACCCTACACCAAAGGCGTTCAACCGCCGAGACAAGCCAAACGTCCGAAACGCTTTCGATCAAACATACTCGTCGCCTTGACTGTCCCGACATCGTCGTACGTCTTCAAGTCGAACTCCCACGAGGTTGAGCAAATCCGACACGAGCTCATATTTTATCGCAAAGTCGACATCGGAAGAGGACTTGAGGGACGGAGAGATGTTGACCTCCATGAGCCAAGGCTTTAGCCGGGCATCGAGGAGGACGTCGAACCCGAACAGTTCGTAGCAACTCGTTCTAAAACACCAATGGAGCTTACGCTGACGATGAGAATGTGATCAAATGTTGATGACAAACGTCCGTGTCACGAGGACGAACCTGCTGCTGGAGAACAGTCGAACTCCGCTTGCGTTCGAGGCATGTCCGCTGATGATGGTTTTCGTGACAATGTCACGGATTTGGGCGTAAACGGGTGCAAAGTCGATCCCTTGTCGAGCAAAGTAGTCCTGGAGCACCCGAAATGACCTTTTTTTGGGGGCTGAACGTGAGCATGTCTGATTTCAACATGGCGCTCAAGGGAATTTCCTCGAACCATTTGCTAGCAGTTGTGCTGAAACGAGGATCGTCCAGAAGGTCGGGCTTGGGCTCTGCAGCGGAGGCCGCAGCTGCCACTATCGGATCTACGGACCCGGACTTTCGGCGAGAGACGCTGTAGTTGGTGAGATGCACGAACCTGTTCTTGATGTTCTTCGAGGCAGTCGAGTATCTGCGGTTGCGCCATCCTTCTAGGTCAGAAAGTCGGCCCAAGCTTACAGAAACTGTTTGGCTCTGAAGCCTCCCTCACCCAGTCGTCTCCACACCCACCTCTCGGCCGCGAATCGCACGATCCCCTCCTTGTATAAATATATCCGTAGCGGCTCGAAGCTCGTGACGGCTACGTACAGACGGATGTCGAACTTTCGACCTCCGATGAGGTACGGTTTTGCAATGTAACGAGAGACGACAACGTTCTTCTTCTTCTTGGGGAGCTGTGTCATCTTGTCGATGACCCGGATGCCCTGTCCCCGGGCGGACGCTGGAGGTTTGACGATCCAGAGTGCATGGGTCGGGAAGGCACGGGTGAGAGCCGACTTTTGCGCAGGATACATGTAGGTTTCAGGGAGGTAGGTGAAGGCCTGACAGAAGGCGTCAGCGGAGGGAACCACTTTCACGCAGATGGTGCCGAGGACCACCTCAATGCCCACACCTCGGGACCCGCGAACGACCGTAGTCGGTGGTAGTTTGCCAACATCTTGTCCTTCCGTCCAATCTCGAAGCTCATCGGAAAGTGGTTCACTTTCTGCCACGGCAAGACCTTCCTGAACCGTTCCGCATGAAAGTGTTTCCCCCAGTAGCCCAGCCACGTCTTCCCCTTGCGCACCAGAGCGAAGTTGGCTCGGGAGACCACGGCTAATCAAAGGACAGGAGTCAGAGCGATCCCGGTTGTCCTACTGTTCAGGCGAACTTTCTTTCCGGTACCTCGAACCACGTGAGGTGTGAATCCCGAGACCTTCCATGTGAGGGCCAACTTCAGACTGCCCGGTAGGAGAGCGACTGAAGGTAGCGAAGCGATGTCAGGTCCTGGCAAGTCCGCATGTCCTCGTCTGCCTCGATGGGGGCTCTCGAAAAAGAACGATCCACACGTACCCTTCTGTCCCATCTTCGGAAAGTACAGCACCTCCGGTCCCTCCTCAAAGAGACTGGTCCAAAGAGCTGGGACGTGACGCTCATGGGGTCCCACCATCGATCCCCGTCCGTCCTTGTTCGGCGGTTCGAGGTAAAGAGCGTGGTTGATGTTGCGTATCACGTCGTCGAGGTTCTGCATGGCCTCACGGGTTCCAGGTGGAGTTCCCACCAGCTCCGCGGTCGTCATCGTCGTAACCGACGTAGCGCCGCCCGTCGCGACCCGGACGGGGAAGCTGAAGTCCTCGTCCTCGGAGTCGCTCCCGTCGTCATCCTCGTCGAAGCTGAAAGTGCTCGACGTCGAGCTGGACGACCGATGACGTGCGGACACGGGTTTGGAGCCTTCTTCCTCTGCGTCCTCGTCCTGATCATGGTCGCTACACTCGTTGTTTGACTGCGTGTGGTCGGCACTCCAGGAAACGCGGTCGGGCGGAGGACTGAGGTTCACGCTGCAGGCTGTGGCTGTCGGACTCTGCGATGACGCCGGGGCGGCCCGACGGGTCTTCAGCTTCTGGGTGGAGCCGCCCAGGTCCGTAGACCGTGGCAATCTCATGCGGATTGATGCGATTCTGGTTGAGAGCTGACCCTTCCGGTGGGAGGAGTTCCCTGCGGTGTTGGGACTATCAAAAGGGAAGGCGGGTCGGTCGGTGCTGTGTAGGTACAGTCTGTCCGAAAAAGGGGGGACTGTTGCTCCGCTCAGCAAACCTCCGCCGAACCAAGAGTCCGGACCCCCAGGGTCCCAGAAAAAGTTGCCTGGGCGGGGAAAAGTACCTACCCCACACTCCGATATTCCAGGGCGACCACTTTGGTTGCAAAACCTTTAGCGATGATCGCTGACCTATTCTGATGAGGGCCATGCATTTCTCTCCAAGAGGAGTGCGGACTAGCAACGGTCGGATCGTACTAGGGGGTTTCACACCTGGGGTTTTGGGGCCTTCAAACGCGTTCGACAGCAATATCTGGTCTGGTACCGCATCCCCGGGAGTCTGGTATGGGAGACAGTTTTGCACAGAATTTGGTGAGGTGGACGTAAGGAGCCCGTTTGGTTGGGAAATCTGAAGGACCTCGCGAGGTCCTTCAAATTTTCTGAGGGGGATCAAATGATTGTTTGGTCGAGAACTTCTGGAGGAAAGGGGGGAGG